>CAJHUC010000956.1:0-58510 GCA_905146915.1 Ostreobium quekettii | reverse complement strand
GGTCGCGGGTCCATCGCGTCACATCAGACATGACAGCTCATTGTAATGTACGGACCGTGTCCCAGCGCCCCCGGTCACCTATAATCACCCTAATCTAGCTCTAATTCCAACAATCCCCACCCAGCACCTGGCCTCAAAGTACTACGTCTTCAAGAGGCCGTATCTTCCTCCATACTCCTCAGAACTGAGTGCTGAACGAAGCGTTGGAACCAGGAAATCATAAGTAAACCGTAGATAAGGATGACTCAGCGGGATTACGTAATATAACTGCAGAAAACACCATTAACTGTCTGCCCCCAAGTAGCTCCACAACACTCCTGGTAAAGTACTGGTGAAGTGATATACTGTAAAGGCGGTGCGCATTATAGATCCCCAACGTCCGGTTGGGCGATCGACTTCGGCGGAGTGTCTTCACCGCGAATTGGCGCGGCGAGGGCGATTGGAGCATCTCCGAGCGAGATGCTTGGGTGGCCGCCGAGCAGGACGGCCCGGACAACCCGCCCGCGCCGTTCGCGTGGGCCGGAGAGGGGTGCGTGGGCGGCCTCGCCGAGGGAGACGGGGGGCTGCCGGTGGGGATGGTGGAGCGCGCCACCCGGGCGTACTGGAGGGTGGTCGCCGCGTCGCGTTGGAAAAGTTACGTAATGACTGAGTGGGAGGTGGAGCTGCCAGGCCCGAAAGGAAGCTGGATGATGCAGGGGGTACAGTTGAGGGCCTGTATGTCATACATGGGGGAGAATGAGGTGGAATGGGTTAGGCAGCCGGGAGACACTACCCACTACGGAACTGTGGGGTGTGATGGATGTACTTGGGATGAAAAGTGCATTAGGTGTATTTTTTGTTTGGATAGGGGGATTCCCCCTAATTTGATTTTTCAGGAACCTACAGCAATTAGTTCCTTGCAGCGTGAGTGGGAAGAAGATGTACAACAATACATCTTCATGGGGGTGCTGCCAAGGGGCACTGACGGGTGTTGAATAATATTGTAGTGGTCAAAAGTGGCTTTTTCTGGTTGTATTGTGTGACCCTTTGGAAAGGGTCAACTTGGTGAAGGTCCATGGGAAGTTATGAGAAGTACAAGGGGTACTGGGGCCTTTTTCTTGAAGTGTCTGTTAGGGTATCCGAGGGTCACTGAAGTGTAGTGCCTTTGGAGCTGGCGGGGGTATTTAGGAGGGAATGTTTGGAGTGTGGGTGCCCCCTCTCCCCTCTCTCTCCGCCCCCCACCCGTCCGTTCTTGGTTCTAGCGGTCTGAACGGCGGGTGTCCGGTTGCGAACAGTCGTGTTGTGAATGTGTGGAGGTTGAACGTGGTCGAAAGGGAGAGGTTTTGTAACGAGCACTTTCGTTTTCGTGTGCCTTTGCCTCCTGACCCTCCGGGTCAATTGTCCTTGGGGTTGTGCACCGCTGCACATACCCCCAGCTCGACGCCGAGCTCGATTCCCGTTTCGTTGACCGACTGACCCGTACGCGCCCATGTTGGGCGCTGACTTGTCGACTCAACGACTCGTCTTCATCGTCCGCTGCTTGGCGAGTGAGTGGAGCGCAGCGCTGGACCGCAGGGAACGAGCATCGACGACATCGGTTTGCGACATCTGGAGAATGGTCAGTACGCTCGTCATACTGAGCTACTGAGCAAGGTGTGGAGCGTCGTTTCGCAGTTTGAGCGTGTATTTGCATGCCTCTCGTCGAGTTGATCAGCAGTTGCACGTTTCTCGTTGTATGTGAGCAGTTAAGGTGAACTTGAACACGAAGTTCAGCTTTGGGGTTGCGCCTCGCTTCGGCAGCGCTCGACAACACCCCAAGTGTCCTGTTGGGCTTGAACTTACTTGTTGTGGTGATTCTCGTTGTCCTGTGAGTGTTTATGAGCTAAGGTGGCAAAAGTGCAGGAGTGGAATGTTCAGAAATTCTGGGCGATTTACAGGGCTGTGATAGTGGCTGTGTTCTTAGTGACTATCCTTGAGCGTATACGGCTGGACGTTGAGTCATATTGCTGTTCCTAAGTGTAGACTCCCTCCTGGCGGTGCTTGTCAGCTGTTTGTAACATCATGGCACTCGAACAGAATGCTCCCAGAATCTGCTGCTATACCATAAAGCGGCTTACAGGCTTTTAAGTTATAGTCTGTAACAGACTGCACCACACAGGGCCCAATTCAACAGCCTCCCGTGTCCGTAGCCAGCGTCCAGCTAGAATGACACAATCTTGCAAGCGGGTGTGCCTACAATGGACGTCATCAGGGTCTCCATGGAATCGCCAGTAAGCTGCATGGCTCAGTAGTGGCAAGAAAATGTTGGTTAGTCACTACCAAAGCGTGCAGGCGTGTGACAATCCATCATGATTCATGATACGTGTGTGATTTTCAGGAAGTTTGCTGTTCAATGGTTCCCAGTGAGGAGGGTTGCACGAGTCCACCGATCGGGTTGCCCTCCGAGGGAGCATGTAGAAAAAGATGATGGCAAAACGTGGCCCAGAACAGAATGATGTTAATGCAAACATGACGACATAAACGTCGCAGCCAGCACGCCAGTGGTGGGGGTAGGACGGCTTGGCTGTCGTGCATTGGGGAGTCCAGGGCACCTATGGTAGGGACGCCCGCAGTCCCGCAGTCCAGAGACATCTGCAACAACCCCTGGTGGCCCGTGGCTGGCGTCCACCAATGCACCGCCAGTAGCAAGACCTAAAAATTGGCCAGAGAACACCGCATCGCTCCTTCGAATCCAGCGGACGGCGTTTGGCGTGCTCATTTCAAAAACCAAGGATTAGGTTTGGACTAGAAGACGCTTGAAGTTTGCGGGACAGCTGGACGGGACCGGCGGACATCCGCGCTGAGGTGAGCGTGCTCACGGAGCGGCAATGTGCAACTGCGGGACTGTGGGTGAAACTGGGCGGGCGAAGGCAACATCCTCAGCCATGAGTGCCTCGCTTTTTGGCGGGGGAAGCATCATGGACCGTTTGTTCTCCTTCTCGTGGTCGCCAGTTCAACTCACGCAGACTTTCTCTTGCCACCTCCATTCGGCGTTCACGAAATGTTGCCCTACCATCTTGAGAATCCTGACAACGGAGCTCTGCCAAGCTATCGCGCAAGACGAATCTTGCTGACGCAATCCTGTGAAATTCATGCAAGCTAGGTTTTGTGGGGCTCGTCTTTGTATCCAATGTTTACATCCTGCAGCAAAAATGTTCACATCTACAGTTTGTACAGCATTTTCTGCAGGTTGTGTGCTGTAAATTAGATCCTGCTTTCAGTTTACCAACTTTGTGCCTTGTCATCTGCTTGTTATTCGTTTGTACGGAACGGCACTGGGCAATGTGCACTGGCTGTCCAACAGGTTGTTGAATTCAGGCCAGGCCGCCTTTCTGCTGTAATAACGAAGTTACGTTGTGTCTGCTGCCTTTGCAGAATCGTGGCTGGGAAGAAAATCTGTGTCCCAAGCATTTTGGAATCGGCACAACAGCCAGAAAATGCGAAAGAATCCAAGTGGTGAAACAGTCGTTGGGGTGAGCTGTGCCCTTGTTTGTTGTTGAATCTCTCGTGCAGCGTTGTTCTTGCGTGTGCTAAGTTGAAGTGATTTCTTTATGATCCACATCCGATTAATTGCCATGGCCTCCTGCTATTGGGCCTCACCGCCCAGTGAGGTGCTAGTGCTGGTGAGATCTTTTGTTGTCAAGTAGAGATGCTTAACTATAGTCTGTCAAACACTTCCAAGTGCACTTCAGCTGGAACATTGAGCAAATACCTGCAAAATGGAAGTCTTACAAGCTTGGAAAGACATCAAAATTCTGTGTGCGAATGTGCATGCCTCCTTGAATGAAAGACATGTAAAAGCAAACGACTTTACAAGCATACAAGCACAGCCTGTTATTGTCAAGCCTTGGATACTTCCATCTGCCTGTGCAATTTCCACTTCCAAACAGCACTGGGCGGTATCCTGTAATTCTGCCAATCAGTCCCACCAGTCCATGCAATTATCCATTTCTAAACAGCACCGGCCAGTATCCTGTAATTCTGTCAATCAGTCCTGCCAGTCCATGCAATTATCCATTTCTAAACAACACCTGGTGGTATCCTGTTATTCTGTCAATCAGTCCCAAGATGGGCTCTGTGTTGAGCAGCAGTTTTCTGCGGATTGGCTGGACAGCCATCGAATATCTGTAGAGCTGCACCCAATTGCGATTATGTCAGCCACCGATGCTTTGCTTCCATCAGTGGAGCTTCATCAGCCTTCTGTAGGAGTTGATTGTTAATTGTGAAGATTGTGTTGTAGCACAAATGAGGAATGCGTCACCCAGTTCTCACTTCCATCCTGAACAAGAAGTTTGTGAGATTTTCATCATCCTGGGGAATTGATGGTGCACAAGTCTCTGAGTGTACCATGAGCAAACAGCACCACAGAGCTGCACATGTAGCAGTGGAATGTTCACCTGGGAGGGGAATATCAGGAGCGCGGTGGAAGCCCCAGTATTGTAGCAATGGGGGCTTCAAGAGCAGAGTGTGGATATATTGTTCGCAAATGGTGTACTTGTGCTGTTGTGGGCTGTTCCCTCACTGACAGGCACTCTTCTTATTTGAAAAGGCAGAACACCAGGCTGTGCCCCCAAAGTACAGCCAGCGGATGATGGAGTTCCTCAAGTCGCAAATGGACAAAGTGCAAGATCTAGAGAAACCGCCCGAGGCTTCGAAAGCAACTTTGGACACATTCAATCGTGCGCTGGCGTCAGGGGCAAGCCTGCTGAGCAAACACAATAAATTTGACCTAAAGAATTTCTACAGGATTGATGACACATGGGCAGCGGTGGAATTGATATGCCGCTCACTGGCGGAGGTCAGTCGAGAGTGGGGCAAAGATGCTGCTGTTGGGGAGAGGATCCCTGCAGAGTGTGTTGAGGAGGACAGGCAGCATCTCTACATGCGCCTGGCCTACATTTTCAAAGACAAGCTTGTTGATGTTCGGGATGAGAAGCTGCGACAGGAGTGGTATGCTGTCAGGCAACGACATGAGGATCAAATGAAGGGTCTGGTTGTCGTTGACAATGCAGAGATTGTATTGGGAGACAGAATTGGTGAAGGGGGTGAGGGGTCTGTGCATAAAGCTGTGTGGCAGGGAGAGCCAGTCGCTGTCAAATTGCTGTGCCCTCCCAACCGGGAGTTGGACATTGAGGATTTTGCGGACTTCTTCAAGGAGGTTTCAATACACGCTTCCCTGGACCATGCTCACATTGTCAAACTGCAGGGAGTAAGCAAATCGGGCTGGTTCGTGATGCAGCTCGCTAATATGGATTTGAAAAGCTTCTGCAAGAAAAACCTACGGTGGCCCTTGAAGCTGAGGCTGTTGCAGCAGGCAGCAGATGGACCCTGCTACATGCACAGCAAGAACTTGGTGCACTGTGACATCAAGAGCGCCAACTTTCTTGTTTTTGGAACAGATCCCGAAAATTGCACTGTCAAGATTGCTGACTTTGGGCTTACGATCGAAGCCAGGGGATCAAGAAGCAGAACTGTGAGGCGGCCAGGTGGAACACTTGAATGGTTGGCCCCTGAGGTGTACAATGGAGAGCGGCTCACTTTTGCCTCGGACGTCTTCAGTTTCGGGGTCGTCATGTATGAAATCATAACAGACAAGCATCCCTATGGGGCTGATAGGTTGGATTCACAAGTGGCTCCTGCAGCCTTGATGAACAGAAAGCTCAGTGGGGAGGAGCCTTGTACTGTTGAGCCTCACCACTGTCCTGAAGAAATGGCCGACCTCATGAAGCGCTGTTGTGCCCTCAACGCTGATCAGAGACCCACCATGGAGGAGGTTTGCAGCGTTCTGGCGGACCTGCCTTACACATGGCAGGTGAACATTGCCCTTGTGCAGTGTGCTTATTGCTGCCAGTTTGGGGGCACCTGAAGAATCTGCTAAAGGGTTTGCCAAGTTTTGCACAGTTTCAAAAGTGGAACATATTTGGGTACTGGCAATGTAGCTCACAAATGTGTTCCCTATGCCGCTTTCATTGCTTGCTGCTGCACCTATCTCAAGAATTGAGTGGGCTGCAAGAAAAATGATGCATTGTTCTTGGTTCTTTTGTTCCACAGCATGATCGCCTGCCTGCTGTTCCCACAGAGGTGAGCGGTCCAAAATTTTGATACTTCTGCTCTGAGCAGCACATGGCATGCCAGCAGCTGAACCTCCCATTTGAGTTCCAGCAAGCTTGGATTTGGACAAAATAGATTCATGACTGCTGTTCGAAGCTCATGTGGAAGAAATCTGGAACATCTGGAGTTCAGACCGCTTCTGTCATCGCCTACGGGGTGCAAGGGCTTGGTTTATCACGTTTTTTAAATACCTGCTGTCCATCGAATTTCATTTCAGAGGTGTAGAATGTACTTGCTGCTGTGACTAGTTGGAGACTTCGGTTGGATCGCGAGTCATCCGTGAGTGCTTGGAACAGGCACAACCTTTGAAACCTCGTTTCTCTTCTATTTTTCCTGTACTGCTGGTGAGGGAACTTGTGCTGACTGTTTGTTGGCTTGTGTGTTGCAAGTGCATATGTCTGAACTGATGCACTTGATCTCACGCTTGGTTTGATGTCCTAACTCACATTGCTGATCACGCACGTGTGGGTTGAAGCCCTATCAGGAGCGTTTTTGGCCAATTGCACGAATTTGAAGTTTTGTTTGAATTTTGGATTTTTATCCCAATTGCTAGAGAGTTGCTACATGCTGTTGCACTCAACAGCACCCTTGGCTCTTGCTCCATGCTTGCAGAGTACTGATCGGTTTTCTACTGATCGCTTATCAGTGTTTTCTGCTGTCTCGCCAGAGGGAAGCTGAAGAAATGTTGGTAGCTGTGCAGCAGGGGAACACCGATGGGGTTTTGACCTTGCTAAAGTCGAGGTTCAATCCGAATGTTGTGCTGAACAGGGTGGGTAGCAGATGAGATGCCTAGCAATTTTTGTTCCATGAAAGCAAACCTGGTAATTGCATAGAAGACCAAGTCATTTTGTGGTTTGAACGGTGGATGTGCACATGCTCACAATGGCTTTCCTGCTGCTTGGTTTCAGTGTGAGAGTTTGCCCTCTGCTTCATTCAGTATATTGATCATTGCCTTGCAAAATCAGCATAGAAACCTCCACAGGGCCCTGATGATGCAATACAATGCTCACAACAGAGTTTTGCTACTGTTTCATTGCATTGCAGCATGTCCACAGAACTACCTGACAATTATTGACATGTCCAGGGGCATTGCTGTCAGTTCTCCTATGTGGCCAAGCCAGGTCATTGGAACAAGGATTTTCCCTGAAGGGTTGCCTTCTGTTGAAGGAACAAAGCAAGGAGAAAGATATGAGCATGTGTTGTGAGGTGTTTCATCGCCATCATACATTGGACCACAATATTCTATGAGAAACCAGCTGGGCCCTCGAGCACCATGTTGCACTGTAGAAATCACCGTCAGCGCGAGTGCAGCCAGAGGCAGGTAGCATGTGTGTAAACAAGAAATGTCTGTTCCAGGGGACTTTCTGTGAATGTTGAGAATCCTTCCATATCATATGTACATTATGTGTGCAAGGCAACTAGCCTGGCTATATGAGCACATGCAACGTCTCTAATCCGCATTCGTTCTGTGGCTCATGCAGGATGGTTGGACACCCCTGATGTTTGCAGCGCACAATGGGCGCATGAGCATTGTTGAAGTGCTGCTGACGAGCGGTGTGAATGTCAATGCACGGAACAAGGTGAGCAGTGCCATGTATTCCCTGAAAACAAGGCCATCTGCGTGGTATGCAGCGCAGGAGGAAAGTGACAGAACTGCAAATGTCACCATGTCGCACAGGAAATCATGTGCAAAAGCACCTGGTTTGCACTTGCCCTTGCCTTTGTGAAATTGTCAACTACGCCATCCATATTCAGCTGTTGAGCATTTTGTGTATCATTTGGTGCTGATGTGGACAATATAGTCAATTGTGGCACATGGGTGTGCAACCAACTGGTGCCAGCCCTTCGGTTGTGGTCTGCGAGTTGTTGAGTTGCTTGGTGACTGTTGGCTGGATTGATGCACAGGAAAAATTCACTGCTCTGCATCTCGCGTGTATGACTGAACAAGACCAAGTCATTAGGCTGTTACTCAACAGCGGAGCCAAGGTGGATGTGCGGGCACAGGTGAAGTTCATAAAGTTTGCCTGAAACGAAGCAAGTCATACCCTCTTTCACAGGAAGAATTTGCAAATGCTTCTGTAAAAGAGAGCATGATGCAGATATTTCTGTGGATTAGAGCTGGCACACAGCACAAGCATTGGTTACCTTTGTGAGCATTGGTTGGAGCTTTCATTCTCCACAAGCATAAGGAAAAGCCGCTGTACTGCACATTTCATCGTTACATGCACATGGATCTGTGGTACAGTGAATTAGCAAAGTAGAATCTCCTGACCATGCACTATTCTGTACACAGTTGGACATGCTGTTGTTGACAGTGACACTGACTTGCACCTGCTATCCATGTCATATTATAGGAGAACGTGTTTCCTCACAATTGACTGCCAGCAATGCCTTTTGTGCAAAGGTGATTTTACATGAAGCATGATAAACTGCACTCTCTGACAAACCCTCATGACTTGTGCCAGTTGAATTGTGTTTTTATGAATGATGAAGAGCAGCACAGCAGCCATCGCACATTTGAATTCCTTTTCCCTGCTCCAACACAGCAGAATCTTAACTGTGACACAAAGACCACTTGCTGTGCTGACACTGCTGGCCAGTTTGCTGCGCTGCAGAATTGATCTGGACATGCGCAGGTAAAGTGGGTCTTTCACTGCACTGTTTGTATGGGTACATGGCCACATTGTTTCTCAGAAACACAACTTCAACATCATTGTGCACTTGTGTGCTACAGAATGGGGCAACTCCATTGCTGGTTGCAGCAGAACTGGGATACCCAAAGGCTGTGGAGGAGCTTCTGAGGAAAAGACCATTGGTTGATGCCCAAAACAAGGTAGTGGAGTTGCTGATGCAGCCCTGAACAACCAAGTGTGGCAATTTTGCTTGAGAAGTTTTGTTGTGTGTTGGAGGGATCAGTTGGAAAATGTTTTGGCCCTGTGCTTGCTCTGCTGTGAGGCATAGCTCGATGTCCAGTGAATTCATAACTGCATTCGAGATGACACCCTGCAGCACTGTACCTCATTGGCTCCATTTGCAAAGGTGGCCATGCATTGCCCTTGCATTGCCCTGATTGGCAGTGCTGCACCGCTGTTTCCTGCTCGGGTTGTTCAACACCATGCTTGTTTTGACAGGATGTTTGTCTCTAGTGTGCTTTGCATGCGTCAGCCAGGTCGTTGTGTGCATTCTCCAGGTACAGGGAGAACAGGCAGCCAAAAAGGTTGCTATGAACGAATCCCAAACATGTGCAGAGGTTCTAATGAGCCAGACCTGGGTGCTTCCCTTGTGCACTGTCCCAGTTCAGCCACCACCATGGCACCAAGCAGTGTGTGTTTTGTCCGGCACGTGCATCGATGGAAACAGATCACCATTTTGCTCTGTCTTCGTGCTCACACACCAGTTTTGTCGTATGCTCCAGGACCAAGCAACCGCCCTCTACAGTGCTGCACAGAATGGATATGTCACAATTGTACAGCAGCTGCTTAACAATGGTGCCGATGTGGACATCCCCTTCAAGGTACTTTCATCAAGTTTGAGAGAGAGTGCAAGTCGAACCCATAGCGTATTCCACACATGCCAAGAACATCGTGCAATGGAGTCACATTATACTTCCTTCAATGTCACATTGATAGCATACCAGTGTGTGACAGCTGTCACGCCACCATGGTTATTGTGTCCCTCATTGCCAGCTGAATGCAGTAGGTGACATGTGTTTCTTGCGCCTGGGCATTTTAATTATCTCCTACTACGGCAGGATCGCCAATAACATTTTGTAGCATTGTGATGAGATGATGGTATGGCATGAATGCCAGGCGATTGGTGGAAATACTTGTGGAGCCAGTGTTTTCAACCGGAATCAATGGAAAACCTTGTGCTCTGGGCTGCCTGGACCAGGTGTGGATTGAGTTGCAGTAACATCTATGTTGAAATGTATACCAGGAGGCATCAGAGTGCATTTCTTGTATGTCATGGTGGTGTAGTGGCGATGCTACAGATCAGCCCATCATAGTATTTCCTCCCAGAGCTTTGTTCTTCACGTTTGTTGCTTCGAAAGGTGCCAAATGCACAGCTGTATTCTACAAGCCGTCAGTTTTCGCAGCAGCGGCTAGTCTGCCATGGGAATGGAGCCCAGTAGGCCATTCAGGTACTCACAGCACATTCTGACCATGTACGCCCCTCAAACCCACCAATACACACAGTATTGTGGTAACTACCTTGTGTAGGGAGATGCACAGGTTGGTGTGCATGGATTTTGTCCTCACGTTGTATCCTCACGAGCATGCTATTTATTCAGACTACTGCTGCAGATTATGTTGCTCCCTAGAGAGGTTTTGCTCATTGATGTATTGCCCCATGCAGGACTTGTCAACGCCATTGTACAAAGCATCCCAGAATGGACATGTCATCATAGTCAGGCTGCTGCTCAACAGTGGAGCCAACGTGGATTCGGAATTCAAGGTGCTTATGACAGTTGTTGAATTCAGCATTGCCGATTGTCGCAGTGCATATTCATGCCCATCTCTCCCCAGGCACAGGGAAAGTGCATACAAGAGACATGGTCACACAGGAATCCCAATATGCAGACACATCGTGTTCGTCTTACCCTACTTGTTCCCAATTTCAAATAAGGGAAAATGACAAAAGGGTTGCCTCTGAGAGATATCTTGACAGAAGGGGGTCCTCTGTGACAAAAGGGGTCCTCTGCGGGCAAGCATTTGACAAAAGGGGGTCCTCTGACCGCCCCCTGTACATTAGATGCGTTGTCAGACTGGCGCTAGACTAGCATCGTTTGGCAAGCTGGTCCTACTAGGGGCGACTCCGCAGAGGAACCCCTTTGGTCAAATGCACCCCCACAGAGGACCCCCTTTTGTCAATTTCCCTTTTGGGGTGTTGTAGGGGGTTGTGGGGTCTGCCCTTGGTGTGCAATTGGTCTTCATAAAAATATACTTCCTTTGTCCAAATTTAATTGTCCTCTGTTTAAAAGACAGAACCCGTTACAAGGACTGCCTCGAAATTGAAAACAAGTTTCAGAAACGGAAAAATTACGTTGCAAAACCCTTAACTACCGATTTTCAAGAATAGGAAATGAGACACGAGCCCTTTGAGCATTAGGGGGAAGGTAAATTTTGGTCATTTTTGACCCCAAATACCGAGGTTCACTAGGTAAAAGACCACTGGTACAAAGAACTGCCAAATCCTCAATACTTAGTGAGTTGACTTGAAATTTTGATAGTATGCTCCAAACTTACAAGCACAACTTTGGGCGAAATTGTATTGAAAACTGATGTAAGTGCGATGGAGTAGTCGTGCCCCATAGTCATAGAGGACAATTATTCTTGGACGGACGAAGTGTGAATCATTATGAGCAATGACATGATTGTGTTGCTGTTTCAAAGTCATTCAAAAACGTCTTTTGGGGCAAAATCTGAAGAGATGGCGTGTTAGCCTAGAATTTTATTCTTTCAAATTCGTTAGCTTCTCATGACATTTATTTCAATCTGACCGTTTCAAAAACACGCATGCTCACCTGCGTGGCACAAAGGAGTGAGTGTTGCATGAGCTTCTGAGCATGCATTCAAGAAATAAAGTGGACTTGCATTGGAACTGTATGAGTGGATCAAAATGGCTGCATGTTATTTTGAGATCACAACACAATACTTTGTGTCTTTTTGTTGAGTTTCATGCCATAAGTGTTGATTGGGACACACTGATAGCTCAGCAATTGGTAAAGGGGTCATAGAACTGTTTGATAGCGATTGAGATTTGTGATTGATGGGTTGTATTCGATGGGCGATGTCGTTGGTGACTACTGTAATGCAATGAGGTGCATGCAGCGTAAATTTTTCTTAGCAAGGTCGGACTTGGTAGGGCCAGACAAGTCCAAAATTGGCAGGTTGGTCATTGTTTGGATTGTGGTTTTTCGCATCTCAGTTGTGAAAACCGTCAGTATGGCATGGTTTCTAGGCTCAAGGGCCATTTTTCCAAATAGACGTTTTCAGTGACTTCACTTTACAAAGAACTCTTGCAAAATCAAAGTGCTACAATTGCCCCGCATCTGCCAAAGCTTGTGTGTTGTAGACGTCAGCCCTCAGAAAACTCACTAACAAACAGAACATTCAGACTGGAAATCACACCAGAACATTAAAAGTTGTGGGCAGCATCTCCGCAGCCACCGTCTCACAGCTGTCACCGGCCCTTAGTAGTGGTGGTTGAATTTCAACCAGTTGTTTAACCCCTGGCAAAAACACACAACTTTCACCTCAGGACCTTTAGCAAATTAATAACCCTTACACAGAGTTTTCACAAAACTGTACAACACAACTCAGTGGTTATAGTTATTCCATCGTGAAGGCATTATCAGCCAACAACAGTACAGATGCCACAAACATTCTCACAGATCAGCAGCAGCCATCCCCGTATCCCTTATAACCGTCCTACACAACTCGGTTTGCACTGACAATTGCATGATTTGCCACAGTTTTGTGCCCACTTGAGGTGGCTTGTGGACTGCCACCGCAATAGGAGCATGTAAAATGAAGGCAATGCCCAGTGTGCTGGCCCGCCCAGCATCACATTCCCTGTATGGCCTGTTTAGTAGCGCAGTGTTGTGCCTTTCAACCTGTCGATGCGAACAAATGCCCCCCAAACTCCAAGGCGCTCTCTGCTGGTCGACGGTGCTCATTTCGTAGTTTCAACAAACTGGTGCTTGGCTTGATCTCATTGCTGTGCAGGACGGAGCGACCCCATTGACGATTGCAGCGACAGAAGGGCACGTTGAGGTGGCCTTAGAGCTGATCAGGCAGGGCGCAAACGTCAATGCCCAAAGGATGGTACGCAAGAGCGGCACACCTTGGCATTCTAGCAGCGCCTGTCTTTCTTAAGGACAATGTTTTCCAGATTCCAACTCTGGTAGTCAGTCCTTTGTGGCAGCGACGCTTTGGCGGCACTTCTGGGACCACTGGCTGTAAGGCAAGGAAGCTCCTTCCTGTGGTTTAGGGACTGCCATTGGTGGAATGGCCCCACAATACCCTGTGCAGCATGTACTTGTTGGGTTCCATTTGAAGCATGTCACTTTGTTGGTACACGATGTCAGTGGATTTGGTGTTGTGCGGCCACCGATTGAAAGATTGTGACCTGGCACTCATGTTTCCTCGATTTTGCGCTCCATAGGATGGCGACACGCCACTTCACTGGGCGGCAAGGAGGAACCGTCAACACATGGTGGAACTCCTACTGCACAATGGTGCCAACAGGAAAATCAGAAACAAGGTACATGTCTGTGTAATTGTGTGTCTAGCATTGGGAGTGGGCTATTGCGGAACACCTCTGGTCTTGTCATCCAAGTTGCCAATTTTGCATACATTCTCCAACTGAATGAATGTAATTGATGGATGTATGTGTGCACAATGTAAGATGAATTTTCCAGTTTTAGAACACGCCTCACATTTAGACTGGAGGTGCGTGTGTGTTGTTGAGACTCTTAACGACACTCATGCGGTTCCAGTCCCGGCTCTTGAGCCATTTACCAGCATACTATGCATGAGTCAATCCTATGTATACTCAATCCAGCTGTTGAAGCCGTCATCGTTTTCCTGCAACTCCATGCATTGTCGTCTGTGCCATTGTTTCTGCATGTTAATTTGATTCCCTTGTCTCTTGATCTTAAGTACCACCAGGTGATATTGTCGGGGCTGTCATGCAATGGGAAACCATCAATGGTAGCAAGAGCGACACCCGTGCTTGCACGTGAACGATAATGTACTACACATGCATGTAACTGCATTTGGCTGCTCGTTGCCTCTCGCCCTGCTGCAGCAACATTGAAGCCAGAACGAATATGGCAATATCGTGCCTGGGTGTATATTGAATGCGTTTTGCATGTATGTTTTGGTGCAGTACGGCGTGTTTGGGAACACGCCTGCTGATGTTGCCAAGAAGGAGGGCCACCATGCAATTTTGAGGATACTGAACGCCCGGGGGTGACACTTGCCAAGGGTGCACAAGTTTTGGGGAGCAGTAATGAACAGCCGAGCGGTGGACAGGTGAACTGAAGGACCACTCTCAAGTGGTGGCGATCAGAGGCTGCACACTGTGGAGAAGCAGCTGGAGGGGAGGATGTGGCAGGTGAGATACGCGAAGGGGCTGAAGACGGACAAGAGGGACAGCTTGCAGGCCCGCTCAGTGCAGTGGTATATGCAAGAGGCAGACCCGACGTCCCAGTCAAGGACACCTTCGATGCTGCAGTGAGGTGGAAGCTGCCTGAGAGGGAGCCAGACAGGGCCTTCGTTTAATGATGGCTGCAGTGCTACTGCTGGCGCTGCTCACTGTTTTCCAACGCTCAGGGTCGATGGCACCGTTGCAATTCATTGTGTGGTGAACGCCTACAGAAAGCCCCCTTTGTGTTTCTGCAGTGTGGGTTTCACTGTGTCGATATAGGTTGCGCCCATTTCGTCAACACTCCTATTGACAACTGTGAATCAATGTTGGCACACTTGGGGTACGGACACATGAAGGCATGATGTACCCGCAAATAGGTACTTGAAGTGCTTTCTCTATGATCCAGCGACATAGCCAACAGTGCTTTGCACAATGCGCACAGCTTTGCATGCTGGAAGTAAGTCCAATACAACCAAAGCAGTCCACACATGTTGCTGCTGACATAAGCTGCTCCATGATAAGCAGCACGAAGTATTGGAGTGAATTCAAAGCACGTTTTGTTACAAGCTCGTGGACGTCAACAAGTGGCTCGCATTGCAAATGTGTTACACTTGCCCCGATTGCCAAATGTCAGTTTGCAAAACCACAAACATGGCTGCCAAGCGAGTTTCAAATCAACCCACATACAGAATATACTTTCAGCTGCAGTTCTGACCAGCATACAAACATATCACAGCGCCCATTTCGCAGAGAAGACTGGTCTTATTCCTCAATTCCTATCTTCAAAACTAACGTCCTGTGGAACACAACGGATCGTCCCATTGCTACACCATTGCTATATCCTGCCAGGTGTTGCTGCAGCTCTGTGCTGCACAAAACTGCACGTCACATCTACTGGCCCTGATTTGTCACACTCGCTTCCCATGGCCACAGATAACCAATCACACATACAGACCTGTCCACATCATGAGGAAGAACAGGCCCAGACCCTGTGGAAGGCATCACGCCATCAGTGCACATCTTCATTAGTTTACCAAAATGCAACAGTCAAGGCACGTTCACCTGCTAGGCAATAGCACCATGCCATCAACAGACTATGAAGACTGCCATGCCACAGAAACTGATGTCCTTGAAACATGTAAGAGCAATGCACCTGACAGCTGATCGATACAACTGCAGCAGAGACGATCTTCATGCGCATGCCTTCACTATAAAAACAATAGAAGCAGGAACCTTGTAGGAGAGGATCTGCTTGTTGGAGAGGTCCATCAGGCAGCTTGCCTGAATGCTGGCTGTCGGTTTGGTCACATGGGTCAAACAGGGAGGGATGTCATCATGGAGATCATGACCACTCCCTTCCCTCACAACAATTTGTAGACAACAAAACAGGCCTCACCAAGAAAAACGACGACAAGAGCGCAATAACTAGCTCATCCAGAAGTCTCCGAGTGCTCTTTGTCTTTGTGACTTCATACCTGCAAAGTACAAACACATAGCAGCTCAGTATATTGTGCCTTCTTGCAAAGTATTGCAGCAACAAGAATGCTGGCGACATCAGGCGTCTACAGTATGGCAGCAAACCAAAGCAAAACACCTGAGATCACCCATGTTTCTGTGAAAGATCACCCATGTTTCTGTGAAAGATGCACAAGAGGACAACGCTGCAGCAACTTGTTTGCATCCATGCTTAAAACAGATTGTGCAGGTGAATAAAAAATCCATGACTGACCCCGAGGCTGCATCACAACCTTGTGTCATGTCTGGCCAAATTCATCTTGCCAAAAGTTTCCTTCACGATTTGAAAATGGGGCACTTAACCCAGCAAGACGATGTCCATGCCACTGCTCTTATGGCGAAATTGTCTTGCCCACAAGTGCTAAAGTTTGGCAGTGCTTGCAGGTCCTAAAACCAAACATCTTCAGGCCGCCTCCACTGACAACCAATAGATGGATGTCCCCAGCTCCCTGCTAGTTAATCTGCTGACTACTGGAACAATGGCTATTGTTTCAACAGCTGTGTTTAGGAGCTTGCACCCCAATTTCATACAGTGCTGTAGGAGCAGCACAGCATTCTTGCGTACCATGCACAGAGGGCAGAATTGGCATTTGTGAGAAAAGTCTGTGGATTGCAAAGCAATAAAGCAACCAGCTGCAAGTTGTGCTCCATCAGGAATTCCGCCTGGCTGCACTTCACAGTGGTCATCTTGCTAATCGCATCTTTGGGCATAAAGGACACTGAAGCATTAGTCACAGCGACAAAACCTGCCAAATGTCCACAGGCTGTGTGTTGCCAGCTATCAGCACAGACAAGGGACAGCCCAGAGCAGTCGCTGCTCCTGATTGGATAGAGCAGTTGTTTCGTGCGAATCTGAGACACCTACACGACGAAGCAGCCTGCCGTAGCCGTCCCAGCTCCAAGCAAGACAATCGCCAGCATCGGGTACAGGCTCACATGCAAAGGGCTCTCCACCGGCTGCAGCATCTGGAGCCACCAACAGCTTTGAGTTACAGCACCACTGAGAGCACACAGACACAGCAGAGGCAAGAGTTGATTCCCCCTGGAATCTGCCCTTGGAGGGGAAGCTGTGCACACGCCCTTTCAGACGATCAAACACGCTGAAACAAACGAACGTGTCGATCAAGGGCCCTTTCCATTGCGCTGCCCTACTCTTAGGCAGACGACCAAACCAGACGACCCCCGCACTAGAGGAGAAACCATGTACTATGGCTGTACGCAGAGTTCCAGAACGGTTACATCAAGGGTGGACGTCCGCGTCCGCGCAGGCCGCTGCTCTATTGTCTTCAAGATCCGCAGGCTGAGTTCCACGAGTGCGGGGACGGCAGGCGACAGCGCCTCCTGTCCCGGCACAAGATAGACATCCGAACGAAGCCCGGCTTCAAAACGCTACGCCGCTCACCGCCACCATCTCCGCTGCAGTCCGCGCAGCCGCGCCCTGAAGTGGGGCGACCCCTCGGAATTCTCGTTCAGGATGGCGCGCAGCAGCGCACCGGAGCGGCGGGATAGATGATGTACATTGGGGACAAACCGCACCGGACCCTTGGGCCCAAGGGGGTGCCAAATTGGACGTACTTGCGACCGGTGCTGTCGTCCCATGCCACTCCAGTTGGCCCGCGCTCTCTCCCTGCTGCATCTCGTCGCTCGCGGCGCCCTCCACCCCGCCACCCGCCAGCCGGCCCGCACGCCCTCAGTCGGGTGCTCCACCTCCTCTGCGAAGATGCCCGAAGGCGCCGAGGCCATGCAGCTGACGATCTCGCAGAGCATCGACGTCGAGGATGTGATCAGCGCGGCCGAGGACGCCGGGCGGGTCATCCTGGGCATCTACAACTCCAGCGAGGACTCCTGGGGCTTGGAGGTCAAGTCGGACAACTCGCCGCTCACCCGGGCCGACCGGTGCGCGCCCTCCCCCACACATTCGTCACCCAGCAGCCTCGATCTGCACATTCTCCTCCCTTCTCCCTATGCTTCTCCCTCCTCTCCGCTCTCCTTGTCCTCCCAGTTCGTCTGCTTTCTCTCCCGTACTGGTCTTTCTCCGTTCTGTTCTCCTCCCATTTCATCTCCTCAGCGTCCTCCTCCTCCCAGTCCTTCCGCGTGCTCGTCCGTGCTCTGTCTTCCTCTTCCCCGGCCCGTTTCCCTCCCAATTCATCTCCTCGGCGGCCTGGCTGAGTCCCGTCGCCCCATTTCCAGGGACGCCAACGAGCTGATCTGCTCGCGCCTCCAGCGCGCCGCGCCCCACGTGCCCATCGTCTCAGAGGAGAACCGCGCGACGCCCTACGCCGTGCGGGCCGGCTACCAATACTTCTGGTGCGTGGACCCGCTGGACGGCACCAAGGAGTTCATCAAGCGCAACGGCCAGTTCACCGTCAACATCGCCCTCGTGCGCAAGGACACGCCAGTCCTGGGCGTCGTCCACACGCCATGCCAGGGCCGCACGCACTGGGCGGTAGAAGGCAGGGGCGCCTACGTGCGCGAAGGCGGCAAGGGGGACGCCCAGATCCACGCCGCAGAATTCAGCGATTCCGATCCAGGCCTGACGCTGGTAGGGTCGTCCAGCCACACGAATGCCCAGACGGAGGCCTTCGTGGCGCGCTACAGGGAGCCCAAGTTCTCCCAGCTGGGAAGCTCGCTGAAGCTGCTGCTGGTGGCAGAGGGCAGGGCGCATGTGTACCCGCGGCTGGCGCCCACCAGCGAGTGGGACACGGCGGCCGCGCACGTGGTGGTCACGGAGGCGGGGGGCAGCGTGGTGCAGGCGGGGGCGTGCGACGAGAAGGGGGCGGCGCTGGAGGACTGGGGCGAGGCGCTGGGACGGGGCCGGCCGGTTGTGTACAACAAGGAGTCGCCGCTGAACCCGTACTTTGTGGTGTACGGCAAGAGGCGGGCTATGTAGGTGCGGGCGGAAGGGAGGTCCGGGGGCAGAGGTTTGAAGCCACGGGATTCTTTGCGCGCCATCCCTGTTGGGAAGGTATGGAATGGATGCGCTTCTTGAATGGGCTTGGTTTTGCTTTACATTGAGAGAGCTCATCCGGTCCAGTGTACACCTGCTTGCTATGGTCTTCTGCGGCTGGTGGTCTGACTCATTCACTCACTCAAGAGTGCCGTAGTGATTCTCCAGCCATCTGGGAGCCCCAGCTCTCAGGCAGCATGGCTGCGCAGTGGTGTGCACAGCGGGGTGCCAGGAGCAACCAGCATGGCGTTGGAGGCTGGCTGGCCCTGCTCTTTCCAGGATAGTCTGATCTGGTCACGGACTTCCCTTATAGTAACCCCCACATGCTGGTAGCTCTCCCTGAGCAGGTCCAGCATGTTGTTGAAGGCAGCCGTGAGCCTATCTTCTTTTGCTTCACAGTCCCTGCCCAAAATTGGTCCATCAGAAACATTGCGGACAGAACAAAAACACTTCACCACATGTAAAGAAACCAACAGGAAAACCAAACACTGAAAAGAGTCGTAGAATGTGGAACTGGTGTGGAATTGGTGTGGGATTGGTGTTGTGTCTCTGGGAGCCAGGGCAGCTACAAGTGCGTCAAGGCAAATATGAATTGGGCAACAACCTATTTTTTCAAATCATCCAAAGAAATGGGCTGTGAGCCACCACTTGGAAAAAACACTATTTTTCAGAGCAGATTGTCCCAGAAACGCCAGATTAGTTGAGTACTGTCAGTAAGGGTTTCCAGCCAGTGGTTGCCAACAGATTGGTATGGGACCGTGCTCAGAGACTGTGTTGCCAAGTGTGCTCTTGTTGCTGGCTTTCAAGGTGGTGAGTTGTGAACGAAAGGGGGCCCCTACAAGTCATTGAAATTGCATCAATGGCATGTAGCTTGGGCAGTGCACAAGATATGGATTAGAGTTTGGAGTCTACAGGCAGCCTTGCTGTGACGATGAGGTTGAATGCAGAAAGCTAGTGGTAGCTGTGGTCTAGTTTTCTGCATGAACGTTGCCCCAGGGTATAGGGGCTCCAACACTGTGCAGGAAAGTTCTTCAAGATGAAAAAGACAGGGCTATGGCTGTTAATTTTTATGTCCTGGTTCTCTGTTTTGAGCTGTATGGCTTTCTATGGGTGTACACAGGCAGACTGGAGTAAACAAACCACCTCAAGTTCGGGCTTTGCTACTAATCGCAGAAACAGCTTTCTTGCATCGGGAAACATTGTCAGTGCTTTCATCTGGTTGGACAGCCAAGGGTCCTTCCAATACTGCACAAATTTTCTGATGACATGTTCCCACCTTGCAACTTCTTCGTAGGCAGCCTTTGCTGCTTTGGCTTCCTCTGCTGCCTGTGCAACGGAAGCCTCGCCATGGTTCTTCAATCGTTCCACTGCCATCTGTCAAATATAAATCAGCGTCATTGGCAAGCAAAGCACATCAGAACAATCGGCAGATGGTAAGACAACAATTTTACACCTGAAATGCTTCACAGTGGGATGCACCTCCAAAACAGCATCGTCCAGTGGTTGCATGGGCACTTCTTGGTCATGTTTTGGCAAATTCAAACAATGAGCGTATATGCATTCAGGCCCAGCCACTCAGGCAGTCTGCTGCCGAACTGGGAGTGGCTTCTTTGTGGCTTCCTGACTTGGTTTCAACTGCAGGCTGTAGAATCGCAACTGACACCAGTAGAAGAGCGTTTGCAGTGCCAGTTTCGCCAAGGCCCTTGTGGCCTTGTCCACCAGGGTACATCAAGGAAAAATGCATTCAGAAACAGGTGCTGCCCAGAAATTGAGTTTAAGCTTTGTTGCTTCCCACCAGTCAATTTGAATAGGTCACAGTCAGACTGTGAATGTGTGTACCTTCATTCCTTCGATCTTCTTTCCTGCTAGCCGTGCATCTTCATCGATGGCATCTTTGATGCCCTGCAAGTCGTCTTCCAGCTTGTTGATCTGTTGGCAGGACAGAGAGCATCAACTCTATTAGTCAGACAAGGCATACAGGATAAAGACCCTTAAGATGTCAATCTGGGATGATTGGCTGACGCTGCCACACCCACACCCATGATGACATTTGTGGTGATGTAGATTGGTTGCCGGAACCCCACAATGCCACAGGATTCTGGAGGCAGTGGCCTCCATCACAGTTGTCAGTCCGTTGCCAATTTGAGATCTCCAGCCCTGTTTGTGTTTTCTTTTTCCAAAGTGTTACATTGCATATTGGAATCCAGGCGTCACCAATGTCTCAACAGGAGTGACAAGGCCTTTTGCCACTTAGGAAGAGCGTGCAAGGAGCTGTAAAGCCTCAAAGATGCGTCGTTAGGAAGTGCAAAAGGAAATATAGGAATAAATCGAGTACTAGAAAGAATGTTCACCCTCTGTTCTGCTTCCTTGTGAGTTTCCTTTTGCTCAGCGAGCCTCTCACAGAGCGAGTCGTGTTGTTCTTGGAGCCCGAGCTTGTGAGTGCCCGTAGATCTCCATTTGATGGTGTAAACCTCCTTCAACTCCTGCAAGGCTGGGATGACAAAGCCCTATTTGCACAAATGCACAGGCAAAGATTATGTGTTTGCAAAGCTTGTGTTAGTCAACAAAGTTGTAAAGGGAATGCTGGCAATGAGCAACTGTGAATATGGCACAACTTTTGCAACGGGCATGAGTGATCCGCAACAGTGCATGTGGTGTGACAGGCTGTGGGCAAAATGATGCGCGACACACAATGGCACAACATTTCCCAACGCTCCTGGATAGCTGCTGGCATAGCGCTGGTTATTCCTTGCATTGTCCACTGCATCAGTTCGTTCATAACAACAAGGGCATCCTACTTTTATGTCAATCGGGCACAGCTCGGACGAGGAGTGTGCTGTCCTGTCGATGTTGATTTCTAACTGCCTGCCACCTGCTCGCTTTGCAGTTTGTGGGATCAGTTTTAAATGCTGTGCTGCGACGTTGTACTCATGCACTTGCGCTTGCAGCTTGTCCAAGTCCTCCTCCACCTGATCACAGTTCAATATCACAATAAATAACCAAGAAATCTCGTCAATATCTCATCAATTGCAGATCCTTTGCAGGGGACTCTTTAGCAATGCAAATGCAGCCACGTTCCAACATTTTCTGCAGTTTGCATAGGCTAACTTAATGGCCTTGTCAGGCAGAAAGCATGGGCTGACGCAGGAACGAACAAGCTGAAACGCAGCTCACCATCATTTCCAACTGATAGGCTTCCTTCTCCATGTTCGCCCTGTGTGCTGCCGCGTTTGCCCGCATCTGCTCCAATTTCTTCCTGTCGAAAATCAAACAAGTTCAAAAGCGACGTGGATTGCAGTAATGTTGCCATGAAAATACAAATTCAGGAGTGTGTTCCTGCATACCGAGCCATGGGTACGACACAAGAAGCAATGCGAACAACATAGGGGCTGTGGGCAGTGCAGTGCAGACACGTCCGCCGAAAATTTCACTTTGTGGAGGCAGATAGTAGGAAACAGCAATAATCCAGTCCAACGTCAAGGTCCCTGAGGCCACACCTCTCATTCATCATTTTATTGACATCGTCGATGCTGATGTTCTGCGCGGCCACTTGAGCGCGCAGATTCTCGATTTCCTGCAAACAAGACACTGAAAGCGACTGAGACTGGCATTGAACTGCTGTTGCTGGCTGCTGTGCGTTTAACCACAGGACAGAGCCATGTACCCCCTGTTTTGTTTCAGCCCCACCTGTTCGTTATCATGGGGTATAGTGGCTGACCTTTCAACAAGCAGTGCACAGGCCTTGCAAGCGCTCACAAACTAATGCTGTCTGAGCATCTGAGTTCACCAAACGTGTGCCCTGATTGGTGTGTTGCTTTTCACTTTGCCTGCAAGCATCTATTCATTGTGTCTGCTCCACTTGCCTGTTGTGTTGCTGACAATTCCCGCTTCTTGAAGGCTAAGTCACTTTCTCTCTCTGCAACCCTTTGCTTCAGCTGCTTTTGCTGATCCTGTGCAAAATGGCACAATGTGTTGATTTGCAACGGCAAGTTCCTCCACCATACTGCAAGCCACAGAAAATGCTTGCAATGTAGTGATCAGCCCGCTAGCAAAATGACCAGATTGCAACTTGATCCTGTCCTGTCACAGGCCCATTTTGTTGAGAACTGGGAGACTGTCCCCAACACAATATCGCTTGACCAGGGGAGCGATGGCTCATTGCACGGTTGCCAATTGGCAACCTCTGTTGCATCGCACCTGTTGTGCCTGTATCAACGTCTCAAACTTCTGTTGGTCCCTCTTTACCAAATCCAACTCCTGCTGCGCACAGCTGAGGGGAGACTGCTCTGTCTTCAGTTGTGCCACCCTGTCGGAAAGCTCCTCTCGTTCCTGCACAGCAGCACCAGAGGTTATATTTTGCAGAAAGAAGTTGCCTTTTGCAGGAAAAGAGGTTTACGCATGGACAACATCCCCTGAGAAAGCGTACATACAAGACTCTTCTCGATGCCGCCTGATGATCCGCAAGTCTCCAACTGCAAATCATTTGAGGCGAGATAGAGACTTACAACACCCTCCAAGGTCCGATGGGACATCTGTCAGAAGCTTTGCCAGCAGATACCACACGACATCTTTTCAGATGGCCAGTTAGTTGCTCATCAATTGCTGGCCAGTGCCATACCACAGGAACAAAATATCCAAGGTGTCCTCATGGATGGCTTCCATCAACTACGATCAACAATACCTAACAATCAATCTGCCTCTGTTGTCCAATTGATTCCCAGCTTCAGCTGCACAAGCGTATTGAGCATTTGCCTTGGGACATTGGTCCTAGTGTCGCTGATGGGGCTCGAACAACTGTCGTTGGCCTTCAGGGATGAGCTTTGACACTGCGCACATATGCGCACATGTAGCAGCACAGGGCAATACCAGAAAACATTTGTCAACACTCCATTAATCTACTTAGCACCAGCAAAAGCTAGGGCTGTGGTGGCATGTCATATCACGTCGTAATCTGATGCCAGAAATGAAATGACAACCACCACAACAGCAACTGAACAACTCATGCTCCCCTGCCCACCCGCTTCTTGGCTTCAATCCGTTCTGCCACCAGTGCATTCTCCTGCCGGAACCCTGCAAACATCTTCTCATCGATCTCTTCCTGTTTGTCATCCTCCATCGCTATGAATGCCTTGTAGCTCCTAGTCAGGTGCTCGAAGCTGGTCGCCTTGATGACGTCTGGGCCGACCTCTGACCCTGCGCCACCTGCCAGGCTCCTGTCTGCAACCACTGTTTCGATGTAATTGATGCACGTCACCAGCCATGAGACGCTGCCCAGGATGGGTGGCCATGAGTGTGGAGCCCCCACTGCAGTCAACGCTGATTTGGAAACCTGGCAACAGGAGAGATCACGCTCTTATTGCCTCCAACCAATCCATATCCCATACCCCTTAAAACCCATATCCATATCTCACTTTTCTGGCCAGCCAATAGTAACCCTTCACACATCTTACATTTTTAGGTGCCCTGCTCTGTGTTTTCGCGCGGCCCTGTCACACTCTAAACACACCCAGGTGGTTCTGCTTGTTTCTGGGGATCTGCATAATTTGCGCGCTCTCACGATGTCCTCTCCGGCCCAACTGCCAGAATATCCGATGCTTTCCGATGATCCAATCCAGGTGGAAACACGCGCCTGGCCAATTTACCGCTTCCCGCTCCCAACGCAAAGGTTGCATCAGTTCAAGCATCGCCTCCCCAGGATCGCCTCACCTGGAATGGATACCTCAGCCGTCGAAGCAGCGTAGGCACCTGGTCCTCCACCTTGGCCTGGACGTTGCGTGGCCGGGGGTCCAGGGCGCGCTGCAAGGCGCTCACGATCACCTTGAACTCCTTGCCGGAGGGGCCACTCAGGGCTCTGGGCCCCAGGCCATGGATGTCACCCCTGGCCTCTAGGAACTGCGTCACCAGCTCCTGCTGGATCCTCATGAACTCCGCGTCCTTGAGGGGCCGGGGATCCGCCTTCAGGGGCCCCCGGCCCATCGCGCTGGACTTTCGCGAGATCTTCGACAGCCGCGGTGCGATGTTGGGGCGGGCGAGGGGCGTGGGAGCGCCGCGATTGGCGGGCCGATTGAGGACCGTCGACAGGCGCATGGGCTTGGCCTTGATACCGCGATCGCCGTGAGACGCCATTCGCGACTGAGCCGATCAGAGCCGGAACAAGGAAGAGGGAGGGGGGAGGGGGACCGTTGTGGTCAAGGTTGGAACGGGGCGTCCGCTGCTGGTCAGCGGTCTGTTGGCCACCGTGGGGCAGTGTGGGTTTGGGCACCAGGCACCCAGCGCGGGCGCTGCCAGGCACAGGAGTCTGACGTCAGAATTTGAATCTGGCAGTCCAGCATGGAAGGGGGGCCGTTTGATCGCCTTGATCGGCCCTGTGAGTCCCTCCCGCCTGGCCTCCTTCGGGGAACTGCCGTGTTGGCGCTGCTGTGGAATGGAGGGCTCCCGCAGAGGGCTGGCGGGGATGGCAATGAAGGCGCTGCGAAATACGTATTGGTGGGATTTGGCACCGGGTGGAGGGGGGCCGTTGTAACGACTGGGTCCCCTCAATGTGGCCTGGGGCCTGGTGCTTTTCGGCGGGAATGGAATTGCTGATTCTTCAGTTTTTTATAGTTCCGCTCGTCTCGTTTGGGGAATTGCGCGGGCTGGTGCTTGGTGTCGTCATTTCTGAGGGGTAGCGCTGGCTTGCAGGCTTGTTCGCCACGGGGAGAGCGTGCCAAACGTTCAGAACTTGATTGTATCTTCAATGGTGCGCAAAGCCGAAGGGATGGGATGCTCTCGTGTGTGACCTTGTCGCTGAGGCTCTCGTCGCGCGACACTTTCTCACATTCCTCCAGAGGGTTTTGGAACGGCAGGGCCGGTGAATGGTTGTGCTGCGTTGCCTTGGGCGAATTGCGTGCCCCGAGGTTGGCACGTCCATGGACAAAGCAACGAACGCAAGCAGTTGGGATGCGCTGGTTACAAACGAAAATTTATTGAACCGCAAAAGTGTGCGAGCTCAGGATGCCGCGATGCAAAAAATGTGCCTCAGTCCCAAAGTGTGCAATCTCATTGCGGACAGCTTGCCGAAGCCCTTTCACGGAATGGATTTGAGTTTCCACCACAAACGTGCTCAGGAAGTGTGCCCATGGTACGAATAGCTGCCTTTTTGTTGACTGAAAGTGGACGTTCGGCAGTACAATATTGGCTATCGTTCCTGGGGCGCAGGAGGAAGGTGTGAAGGCTGAGTATGGACTGACGCCCAAAGGCAGGCTGCAAGCACAGAAAGCCGGGTACGCATCCATTGTGCCCATGGTCACCAACTCTGAGGTCTTTCTCAACCATTGTATGCACAACTGGACACAAGGTGCCGTGTATCTTCAGATGCAGGTTCTTCAAACCCTGTATATTTTTGCCCCCCACCCATGTTGCTTCTCATGCCTGAAAATTGACATTGGGTGTGGTTGCACTGTGAGACGGTTTGCTGCGAAGTTGCCAGGGAGTGGGCACGATGCTCTACCCACCTGCAACCACAATGGCTCAGTATGGCTCAGCAGGTGAAAGGTCAGCAAATTGTCAAATTCAGAGGCAATGCAATGAACAAGAAGCCAAGCTGTGCGTGGCCTCAAATTGGGTCGCTCATCTACTCCTTTTGGATCGTCAGATCTGTCCTCCTCTGTAGTTCCCACTCCCACACCCTCCTCGAACGTTGCAGATGCAAAGTACAGGCTGTGGGGGTATTGGGTGACTGAGGATGGCTAATGCTGCCAGGCAAGAATTGCACAACATTCTGGCCAGCTTTGCACACAGCAAAGTGCGGATTGTTTCATCGCCATTCTCCCGGGCACGAGAGACTGCTGAGCTGGTGGCTGCCAACCTTGGTTTTGAGAACAACAATGGAAGGTTTCAGGTGGGCTGTTTGAACTGTTGATGAATGTTACCCAGGTAGAATGCCAGGTTTGGATTACTAGCAGCAATCGGCCATGTACTAGAACCTGGCTGTTGAACATTTAACGATCAGGCATGGCCCAACTGGTGGGATTGGTGCACTGTACTGTGAGTGAATGCACCAACAATCCCAGTACGCAATGCCCACTTGCAGGCAAACATTTGAGTATTGATCCTGGATGTGCTGGTGTTTGCTTTGAATTGGTCAAACCAATTTCAGAGTCATAGCATAAAATGCTACTTCACGTTGTGCTCATGTTCAACCTTCAGCTCAGGAGCATGCACTGTCAGTTGCAGAAAACGTTTCCGATTCAAGTTTTGTGTGAAATGTGCACAACGGTTGCTTCAGAGGGGATGACCTTGTTTCCAGAACGGGTGCATTTGTCGCAAAGACACACACCACGATACAGCGAATTTTTGCTTGCAGAGAGGGCCTAGCAAAGATCAGTAGCGAATGTGGCGAGCAAAAATGTGGATTGATGATCGTGGATGCTTCTTTCGTCACAAACTGAGGAACTTGGCTCATTTATTGAGCTCTGGACCACTGGTGCTAATTCAACATCTTTGGCAAAGTGCATGACTTGTGTTGGCATTTGCTACTGTCATCCATCATCATATACCTTGTGCTTTGGACTCTGATCATGTGTTGCACCTCAAGATATGCAAATGCTTCACAGAATGAAAGACCATGCTTGAGGTCTGAAGGTTCTTATGAGTGCAAGCGTGAGCTGTTGTGTGTTTTAATGATTCGGTGTCTCCCCCATTGCAGTTAGATCTCTGAAATGCTGATGGAACGCTTTTTTGGGGCTGACAACGAACTCCAAGGGCATGAGGCGTACGGGGGCGTGTGGGAAAGAGACATGCGGGACATCACAGATGGTGGCCCTGCAGGGGGTGAGAGCGTCCAAGACGTATCCGCAAGAGTCACGACGCTTATGGAGGTGTGCTTCATGCTGCTTTGCAAAGAGAACACAATATGGCTCATGGTTCTGATGCAAGGTTAGATTGGTGCGACCTTATCTCCAACATCTGGAAGGCCTCTACAGACCATCCGTCAAGTTTCTTGACAATGCAGGAATTTGCGACAGTACGCATGCTTATAGTCAGCCTGCCTTTTGTTGATCTGATGTGCGCTTGAGGCTGCAGAAAGTCTAGAAAAGAATGAATTGTGTTGTGCTTGCACATTAATGTCTGGACATATTCAGCGGCGCTCTGATTTTGAGGCCTGCATGCGCCAGACGGGCAGGCCAAGAAACATTTCATGGGGCTCAGGCAAATTGAAGTTTGGTTTACTTTGCTGCTGCGCCAGCACTCCAACTCAGCAACTGTGCAAAGCTGACATTCCACCAGCCTGCTATTCAGTATTCATGTGCTGGCCCATCAATCGACAATTGTAGAGAACAGTAGCTCTCTGTAACCCGCATCCCTCCCCTCATAATCATCACTCGGCAATTACACTTGCCTTTTGCAGTGTAGCTGTGTGCACTGAACATCCTCGTAAGAGCACCTGACAATAAAGTGTCCAGAAAGAAGATGTGCTTGAACAGGCAGGTCCCAAGGGCGCCGGCATCGCCGTTTTGTGCGGGATGGCTGCATCACTTTCCTTACCCTGGTCTGTTGCCCACAGATTGGGTGGCGTTCCATCCTTTGCCTTCAGCCTGTTGGGCCTTGTGTGCAGGTATTGTAGGCACATGCAGCTGTCTTTTGATATCCATGATAGCCAGCAGGCCGGGTGGACGTTGGGTTTGTAGCTGACGCGATGCAGGTTGTTTTGGCACCACTGGCGTGGCTGAGCCATTGCAGTGCTGTGCCCGACCGCAGATGCTGGAGAGGGAGCACGAGGGCTGTGCAGTGGTCCTGGTGGCCCATGGAGACACACTATCAATCCTGCAGGCTGTCGTGAATGGGAGTGAATTGGGCCGTCACACACAGTACGGAATGAAGAACTGCGAAATCAGGAGGTTGGGCGGAGAGGCACACGAGTAGAAGCTGCACCGTCCGTCACACAGCCAGCAGTGGCCAGGCAGGGGCAGTGGCGGCAAGTTGTTCTGCTGCCCTTGGTTGGTTGGATGCTCTGGCACTTTTGAGACCAGTTGCCCATACCAACTGACACTAGGAGGGGCCATCACGACGTCTTCCACTGCATAGTGACCGAGTGCAACATGTTGATTGTGCTGAACTGCCCAGTGGCAGTCACTCTCCCAGATCAGCAGGTACCCAATTCTACGCATTGCAGAAGCCTGTCTTAAAATGCAGCTGCACAGTGAGGTATCACGCCCAAATATCGGTATGCCCATCAGCTTGTCCTCCAGGCCATAAGTCTAGCAAGATGGCAAAATCAACACCAACATGGGGCTGGCACAACTTACGGTCACTCACAGAAAAATGTAAAC
Source organism: Ostreobium quekettii (assembly GCA_905146915.1). Classification (NCBI taxonomy): domain Eukaryota; kingdom Viridiplantae; phylum Chlorophyta; class Ulvophyceae; order Bryopsidales; family Ostreobiaceae; genus Ostreobium; species Ostreobium quekettii. The sequence continues at coordinate 29,455 of CAJHUC010000956.1, read as the reverse complement.
ACCAGACAGTATTGCCTGTGTCAATATCCCCACAATCCAGATCCCCACCTCTGCGATTCCCACCACAAAGTGCATTATTCCAGTTCATGTGATCCAGAGGTTTGGCTATCTCCACCCCGTTGCTACACACAGTTGCAACAAAACCCGCGTCCTGTGGGAACCATGCAACAGCCACCACGCTCCACTGGTCCTCTATGAGATGAACCCCGACTGTCGACGATTCGGCTGCACTACTGGCAACAGTCTGCGTAGCCCTCCAGATCCACAACACCCTGACTTCTCCCCCGATCCTGAGACACAAGGACCCATTTCGGAGTGGCGTACACAGCCAACAAGTGCTGTGCAGGCACACACCCCTTTGCACAGAAGGGGACAAGCCAGATCCTGGCCCAAGCAGACATTGGCGTCCATCCATTTCTCAGGTTTTAGGACACACACTAGTCTTGATGTCTGTGGTTTGCTTCGGCGCTGTCTTGCCCCCAACGCTGGCCTGGTGGGTTCTGTTGGGCCGGTGGACCCTGAGGGGCCGGTTGGGCTTGTTGCAGGTCCTGTTGGGCCTCGTTCCCATTACCACCATTGTTGGCATTTCCGTTGGCCCCCTCCCGGTCAACCTCCCCCATAACCATCTCTTGTGCAGCCGCAAAGGCTGCCTCATCCTGGGCGTTGATGTTCCACGTTGGCAACAGCGAGGTCACAAACCCCACAAGCAGCATCAGGACCTCCGTCACAAAGCCTCGGGGGCGATTTTGCTGCTGCTGCTGCTGCTGAGTTTGATTCTGCTCTCCCTGGCTGGGGGGATGGCTGTTGGCAGGACCCCTGGTCACGTGAGACAGGAGCATCCGTAGGGGCCCCGCGAGCAAGTACAGGAGCACGAAAATCCCCAACAAAAGGTAAAACCTCCCCTTGGTGCAATAGTTGTAGAGGAAGGTCAGCACAAGCACCAGCTGCAGCAGCCCCCTTATGCTGATCCGGAACATCAAAACCCTCCGCCTTCGGGCACCCCGGTTGGGCATCGGCATGTATGGCTGGAACTGGTTGGCCTGCGGGACCCTGGGCTGCTGCGCTCCGTTGGCCCCAATGCCCACCATCCTGTTCCCGGGCAGCTGGATGTACCGCATGTTGGGCGGGGGCTGCAGCTGCTGTCCCCCGTACAAGGCCTGCTGCAGCGGGGCCCCAGTGGGCGGCACCAACACCGGCACCCCAAGGGGAAAGAAGGCGATGGCCGGAATCAGCGGCGCGCCCGCGGGGAGGGGAGGGCCCAGGGGTGGGGCCCCGGACCCCGTCTGCTGGCCCTGGTAGTTGGGCTTCTGTTCAGCTTGGCCAGGCGCGCCCTGGCCCTGCGCACCGGGTTGGAACGCCCCCAGCATCACGGGAATCTGCGGCAGGACGGGCCTCGCAGCGGGCTGCGCCGAGGACGTCGATGCGGCCTCTGCCTGGGCCGCCTGGGAGCCCGGTGCAGCGGCGGCCCCCTCGGGGCTTGAGCCCGATATGGTGGCCATCGCGGCGTTGTAGGCGGCCGTCACGACGGGGGACATCATCATGCAGGGCAGGGCGACCGTCCCGGACGGCACCAGCGCGATCTGCGGGCCGTGGTGGGGCACCCAGCCCGAGGCGGCCTCGGTAGGCGCGCCAGGGGCCGCCGCGGGATCGGGAGCGGCCTGGGGCGCCGGCCCTCCCGCCTCCCCCGTCGCGTCGCTCCCCGGTGGCTCGCCCCAGGACCCCAGCCACCGAATGGCCCCCGTCCTATCGCCCCTTCCCCCCTGGGCCCTCCGCTGCCTCAACACGCCATCGCCCTGGATCACCAGATGCATGCTGAACGGCCCCGGGCCCTCCGCGCCCTTGAGCACCTCCCCCACAGCCGTACCCGACTCCTTCAAAACCTTGCCAGCGTGGATGAGCACCTGCTCGCTGGGCGCCGGGTGGCCCTCGTAATTCTCGCGGATCATGTCCTTCAGCTCGCCCACTGTGGCCCCCTTGCCCACCACAAGCCGCAGGTCGCCCGCTTTGTTGGGGTTGGGGCTCCGCAGCAGCAGCTCCACCCTCCCTGCATCGCCGGCCGACCCGTCACCGCCACTTTCCTCGGGCGCCTGGCCCGCGTCCGCGGGCGCACCGCCCATCTTCCCTCTCCTCCCCTGGCCCCGATCTACCTGAGACAAAATCCGAGATTTGCCGCACCCCTCTTTGGCTCGTCCTGGTCAGCCACACCCCCTGCTTGTCCCCTGTAGTGGGAAGGTGCCGGAGCACGGCGTCAATCCGGAGAGGGGATGTCCGCGGGCCGCCTCACGGTCCAGCCCCACTGTCTCAGCCCCAGCAAGGCCTCGCAGAGTGCGTGTAGCCGCCCCACTGTCCGGGGTTCGATGGGGAGCTTGGCTCAAGGGGGGTCAGCGGTGGTGCTTGGGGCCGGGACAGGTGTTCCCGGCAGCGGGGCGGGTGCCGTGCTAAGTGCGATGTGGGGGGGATCTGGCTGCGCTGTCGTAATCGGCCCCCAGGAGGGGCAGTTCATTGGAAGGTGGATGCAAAAACTGCGTTGCTGAATGGACGTTGGGCGCAGCAACTGAACGGGCTGTTCGCGTGCTGAAAGACGACCCACATAGGGAGGCCCAAGAGAGGTTTCGATGCGTTGAATTGGTCGCGCGCCCAAACTTCAAATTGATGCTGGGGTCAGCCCCTCCCTGGTCCTGTCGCAACGTGGGGTCGGCAGGTGGAATCACAAAGTGGAATGTGTTGTTCTCGTGGATGCGATCTGGAGCCGTGGGCACCTTGTGTTGCTTGGATTCCACGGCAAAGAGTGGAAGTTTTGGACGAGACATGGATCACAGAACCCTTCAAACAACTGTAGGACAAAGCGATCTTCAAGGCGGGTTGAAAACCGGGATGCCTGAACAGATAGCAGGCCATGAGGGCCACTTTGGACTGTGCCGATTGAGACATTTCGCAAGCCTCCGTTGGATGTTGAACGGTGGAGGCAACTTCATGATCAACCCAAGGGGGGGGGTGTTGGTTTCCTAATGGCTTTTGTCGATTTCGTGGCAATCGCCTTTTTTTATACCATTACAGATTTGCAACCCCACCGCCACCACCACCACCACCGACACATACCCCCTCCCCCCCCCAAAAATCCCCAGGGCTTTTTACGTCAAGCGTGGCAAAATCGGCATGGTGCCACCATTCAAGGAGTGACGATGTTGCCCCTTCAAAACATGTCATGCTTTTTTTGGTCTGTCCCGAAAATGTTGAGCTCATTTTCTGCTTGAAGGAATCCTTCTGCATCCCGACTCGCACAGTTTGAGAATACGTTACACTCCAATCTATGGTGCATCTCCCAATCCCTTCTAAACACAATGCTATTGATCACTTTTCAGTGTTTGCAAAACGCTTTGCGACTTGCATTAAAGCCACTGACTCACTCAGCAGGTTTGCTTGGAAAGCATTACTTTACCTCTTCCGAATATGACCGCACATTTGCTAGTGCAGGGCAAAGGGAGACAGGCGAGGCGAAAGGCGATCGCGGGCTCCCCGGAAGTGGAAAACTGAACCCCGACCTCCATGAATCCATTTGCGAGTCACCTCGATTCAGCTGGAGCCAAATTGAATCCCGAAGGGCAGCAGTTGGGAGCGAAAAACCAACTGCTAAATTCGGTGATGTAAGAAAGCTGCAAAAATATGTACAGTCTCCGACGTCCAACAAATCAACACCACAAGAAGTGAACCATAATTTAGTTCAGCGCAGCGTGCGGTCAACACAGCGCAGGGCTTTGCGCCGTATTCGTTTTGCCTCTGTTGCAGACGGGACTTATGAAACCGCGTGCAGCTTTGTCAAGGACCGAGACAATCCCATGCTGGATCGATGCCAGGGCCCCGACCTGCGCGAATCGGATTCCAGTGGGAAGAGGTACTTGTGCCATCCCCGTCTCACTGGCAGCTCGAGGGTGGGAATGGTGTGGTAAGCGGTGCACTATAATCTATGACGGCAAAACAAGGTACATGCAACATTTGTGGTGTTTCCAACCCCATGGCCACCATTAGTTCTCGAATTTTGTGGCAATAGGGAGTTTCGACAGGCCACACCAGTGGATGGTGCAAGAGCACCAGCAACCCCTCCTTGTTGCTTGCTCAACAGGAGGGTGGTCGTATTTCGCTTGCGTATGGAAGTATATAGCTGGCAGCTGCACAGAATTTGCCGTTGTTTTGACACACACCAAATAGTTGAAACTGATTTGCCAATCCCTGGAGCAGCGGGTAAGAGGGCCCTGCGTTTGGTCAAAACTGGCACCGGCCTGGTGCTGCTGTCGCCCGTCTGATGGGAGGTCGTCGTGTCACGAGAAACGAACAGCGGCCGCTCGTAAGGACGCCTGAAGATTCGCAATTTCGTCATCCATCGAGTCCATGTCTCTTCTCAATTCTCCAGTGTTTATCCGCCCCTCTTGGCGCCACCCCTGGCTCAACCCCCTCAGAGAGGAGGCCGTGCCGCCAATTCCCATCCCACTCTTGCCGTTTGTGGGTCGCAACGGCAACGACACGCCGCACATGTGAGGCTCTAGATCGCTCGTTTTGTATTCGCGAAAGCCATCAGGAGCAGGGCTCACATGGCCCCCGGTGTGCGAGTGGTAGTGGGTGTGAAAATGGGTTGGAGATTCGGGGCGCTGGGAGGCAAGTCCCGTGTAGGCATGTTGGGAGGGGTGTGTGCCGCTGGGGAACAGCGGGGCTGTTGAAATTGGAGCAGGTCTGGGGCCAGGTCCTGGACTGGACGTTCCCAACCTCCCCTCATTTCCTTGGTCCCTGCTTGCGACGAGGTCCAGCGCGGAGAATATGTCGTTGTGCTGGTTGGAGATGGTGGCTCGAAGGTCGGATATCATGGCCCGCTGCTGGACGACGACCTCCTCCTTCTCTGCCAGTTGGTCCCTTGCCTCGGTTATCTTCGACTGCGCCAGGCATATTTGGTGGTCTTTTGAACAGCACTGCTCCCTGGACATGCAGCAGCTTGTGACTTTCAATGGTAAAGATTGCCCCAAGACCGTAAAAGGAATTGCACAATCTGTTCCACTTTTACACGTGGCTCTTTGAGCTTACGATTCCAGCGATTGAAACACGGGTCGAAACTGTATGAAATTGAAGATTTGCTCTTGTGGGCTGCGCCACCCAGCGCACGGCAGATGAGAGAACGACAAGGCCATAACACTGTGCGTGGATCTCGACTCGCACCCAGGTCAGGAACCGACGATCGATTGTGTCCTTCTGTGGATTTTTGTATCGAATGCATTTTTCCGTCGAATTGGACAAGGCCGATGCAGAGATGCAGAGGTGGCTATTTAACCCAAAAATTGCAAGGCTGGAAGCAACCAAGCATCAGGCACGGCGCCTACCTGCGGCCCCCCACCCGCGGCCTCAGCCTTCCCGCAGCCTTTTCCATGTTGCACCCGCGGCGCCTCCGCTCGTGCCCTCCTTCCTGCCGCAGCCCGCTCACCTCCTCCCTCAGCACGCCTTTCTCCCGCCCGCTCTCCTCCAGCCGACCCCTCAGGGACGTCGCCTGCGCCTGCAGCTTGGCGATCGACGTCCGGTACTGCCCCACGCATCGCTGCAACTCCTCCACAGCCTCCGACTCCCTCCGATCCCCCCTGAGAGACTCGATCTCGGTCTGCAGCTTGCTCAGCTCCACCCGCAGGCGGCTGTTCTCCTGATGCAGCCCTGATGCGCCCTGCCAGTGATCTTCGCAGCCCCCGATGGGCGACTCGGCTCGAGAGGGACCCAATCTATCCCCAGCCGGCCCCGAGATGAGGTTGCTGGCCGCCGCCACGCCGCGCGTCGCCTCCCCGATCACGCGCTGGACCTCCGGCCCGACGCCCGTTGGCATCTCCTGCCCCGCCACCAGGCCCTCCAGCGTCTGCAGCGCGGCCAGCGCCATGCCCAGCCGGGCCCGTCCCTCCGTCGCCCGCTGCTCCACCGTCCTCTCCAATTCCCGCAGCCCCTCTTTCAAGGACGCGATCGCCGCCCTGTGCTTGGCCGCGCTGGACCGCGCGCCCTCCTGGCTGGCCGCCAGCTCCTCACCCAGCTTGCGGTTGGCGTACGCCAGCTCCCTGGCCCTCTCCTCCTCCCGTTCCGCGGCGTCCTCCTTGGACTTCGCCCTCTGGAGGGCGCACTCCCGCCGCTTGGTCTCTCGCCGGAGGTCCTCGCGCAAGGAGCCCACCTCGCGGGTGAGTGCCCGCACGCGCGCCTCCGCGTCGCGCACGGCGGTGCATTTGCCCGCGCCACCCCTCATCTTCTGTCGCAGCAAATTTTTGCGCCCTTGGCCTTTCAGGGGCCACGGGGCGGCCGAATCAGGGCCGATCGGCCGCGCTGCTCCTGCGCTCCTCCTCTCGAAGAGAAATCCTCAAGAGACCTTCTCCTCTTCACTGGTCTTCTTTACACACCTCCTCAAAGAGATCTTTTCCTTTTCTTCACCAGCGAAAACCGTTCAAGGACGTCGAGACGCGAGGGAGTAGCCCTGGGTTTGTTGGCCAAGGTTGTCCGTTTAGTCGTCACGTCATTTGGACGACCATTCGTGGAGCCGATGCTGTGGGCACCGGTGGGAGGGGAGGGGGCTGCCGTGGCGCGTGCGGAGAGACTCCTTCAGCCTCTGGCGTTTGTCACAGCGGCGGGCGCCGTTGCCGCGGCTGCCTCCCGGGCCAGCGCGTGCAACCTGCTCGCTCGCCGAGTGCACAAACGCTGGCCCGGGCGCGGGCTGCATTAAGGCCTTTCAGGAAGCCCCCCATTGCACAGAAGATGGCAGCGCTAATGTGGCGGTAACCCACGTACCTTAGCCACGCCAGACGGATGCAGACCAGGCCTGTCCTGTTGCAGAGCCGCAAATGCCAGACCAGCCGTCACAATGGGCTGGTGGGCGTCGAATGTGGTCCCGATCTTCGGGAGACACCGCGGTCGCCTCCTCCCCCTCAGGCGAAACGGGATGCAGCACACACTGTCCGAGGACAGTGGGGAAACAAAGACACATGCACAGCAGCGATGGTGGGCCCAGAAAGAGTTGTTTCAAGAATGTTCCAAGCATATTTATGCCACAAAGAGGGTATTGCAGTCCCCAGTCTTAGCCACCTTTCGAGAAGCCTCCAAAGCTACAATCCCCGTACAGAGCCCCTTGAGCCTGTCCCCAGACGTGTCAAGTTCTCCAACACTTGTCCCCAGCATGGTACAACCCATCATAAATTCCACACAACCGGCTCAATTTATGTCCCCAACAAGTGATTCCAATCCCCAGCAAAGAATTCCAGTCCCCAACAATTCACATTCAGTCCCAATTACATCCCTCCATAGTGATCCAATAATCAAATCAATCAAATCAGTAAAATACGATGAAGCCAATAATGCCCATCCATGCAATCCATAGTCCCTGCCCTGGCACTCCACCAAAACGAACGTACATAACTAAAATAGCTTACTGATGACGAATTCCAAGCTCAGTTCTCCATTCCCAACTCAGGGCTCCGTTCCGGCTTAGTCACACGTCAGGGGATTCATACATTGGAGCTTATAGCAAGGGCGGCGCTCTCCAGGTGGACTCTTGGACATTAAGCAGTAGACCAGGACAATTAGTACTCCTTTAACTTACTAATTCCATGCCATGGTCAGTAACTCAAATAAAGTTGCAGCAGATCAGATCTATCAATCAAACAACCAATAATAGTACTCTTAGGGGATCTCCATGTCAAGGTATATTGGCAATGTACAAGCATAATCCCTCCTGTCAAGCCCCTCTCCTTCCAGCCTCCATCCCCATCTGCCGGCAAAGGCTACAGCGACCTCAATGTGGACTTCAATTTCGCGCAAGTCGAAGTCAAAGCTGCATCCCTGCCAATTCAACACCCGAGATCCATCGGAAACCAGCATGTCCTTGAATCGCAATTGGAAGGCGGGCACACTCGCTCCATTGTACGGTTTCGCTTGGTGAGCGTGTGCATTTAGTTTTGTTGAGTTCATTGAATGTGATTCACATTGGGTTGCATCGATGAATCTTTGACTAATCCCAGTGAGGCCTACCTAGGGGACGCACGGCATGCGTCAACACAACCCTAACCCTGATAAGGTTACAACAGTAACCACTCCAGCGCCACGTCCGCCACCAATATAGCGTGCGTCCCCCAGGTAAGCCTCACTGGGATTATTCAAAGATTCACCGATGCAACCCAGTGTGAATCACAATCGATAAACTCAACAACTCCTATTGGCGATCAATTGCATGGGCTTGTAAAGCGGATTCCATGGAGGAATCTCTTCAACGCTCATCTGATGGGTTCCGTCCACCTACGTGGACATGCTTTGCAGATGCGCATCCCTGGCCAGCGCCTGCAACTCCGCCCTCTCTCACTCGTCTCTTCATTGCCAAAGAATCCATGCAGAATCCTCCAAACGAAGGGAGCCTTACTGCCATAAGGAACGTCCAGAATCCCACCAGGGGGTCAATTTTGTCCAACGCCCAGCGACACAACTGGAAATGGCCGATTGTGAGCCATTGGGCAATGAACAGCTGCCATGCTCCCACTTGTCGAAAGCGGCTGCCCACCATGGCGGTTGATGCCTGCTCGGAGTCGGACAACAAAACGGTGAGCGCTCAGGTGGCAATGCGGGTGCGTGAGATGCCGGTTGCGGCGTATATGGCTCTATCGGATCATGAACTAATGTCGGACAGGTCCTAGGATCGATGTAACGTTGTCACGGCGCCGTTTGATCGCACTGGTGGAGTGGGACTGGGAAAAGTATCAAGACAGATGGCCGGGTACAGTCGTTGTGGATGTTGATGATACGCTCTTGTATACATTTGCCCTTGTAGCCTGTGAAGGTTCTCTGGCTGACTCTGAGTCATTGCTTTGTAGCCTATCGCTGCTATATCAGAACTGGTCTCTATGCAGTTGTAGTCACCCTTAATTCATGTGCCCCCTCAAAAACTCCAGTTCTATCGCGGCCGCATCCTTACATATATTGCAACTTGTTCCCATGCCACTTTTGCCTTCCTTCATCTTGTAACTGCTCAAAATATAACAGCCTTTGCGCTTTTGGCTGTATGTTCTGGCGCTGATCAGTGAATAGGTCTCTTTTCGATGTCGCCCATCTTCAATAATGCAGCTTGCATGTCATTCTGTACTCGGATGCAATCTGGTATCATTAAAAGGTGGCTGTACTTCATAACAGCTGACTTATAGATGAGGTCAATGAAGTTGATGCAGTCGTTTGCCATGCTTTTAAAAGGTTGGAAATGACCAACTTCAACAGCCTCTTTGAGCATTACCATGTGCTGAGGGAGTGCGAGAGAATTACTCATCCAGGACTTTTGTTGAAATTCTAGTGTGTTTGGAGAGTTTATGGGGACATTGGAGATGTCAGGTGTTAAAACCACTGGGTGAGTCAGCGAGAAGGCTGGGAGAGTAGTTGGCTATCATTTTGGCCAAAACTTTTAAGCGCAGAGATCTGTGTTCTTCACGACGTGCACAGAAGGTCATGGCTTGCAACGCATAGTGCAAAATGCGCCGAGATTGAGTTTGGCGAAGCGATTAATTGTAAAGGGCCTAAATGGGCTGCCTCGCCACGTGGATGTGACAGCTGCTTGATTGCTTGTGGGTTGCTTCAGGCCCACAGCTTCCTGTTCATTTGTGGCTCACCGTTTCCCGAATGGTACACTGTGCACATGCAGAGGTAGGAAGCATTATGAATGCGCCCAAGGTCGGCCATCCCAACTTCGGCCACAATTTCATCAATGGCTTGAACCGCAAGGCGTCTATACCCCGGCCCCTCAACCCATGCATTTTCTTCATTTGCAGTGTGCTGCTTTGCTGCTAAGCAACGCTTAACCGCCATCCATGCGAACTTCCTGACTATTCTATGGTGTTTTGTCACCCAGTGAGTCGCCATATGTCGGTCCTGTGACTCTCTTTGTGGTAATGGTGAATTGATCACAAGGGTGTCCATGGATGCAACGGTTGTTTTGAAGTGCACGCTTCCGATGATTACAGGAGAGCGTTTGTGGCTTGGTCCTCTGAGGCCAACCCATATCCGCTCATTTTTGCACCCGCATTTTGCGCATTGGCTGCAGGTGATTGCAGATCGGGTGGCATTGAACATTTCCTCTCAAAGGCATGCTGATGACTTGCCTGGAGGAATCTTGCCATGATGCAAAGTCAACGCAAATTCTGCTGCACACCCAATTTTTTTGGCAAACCAGAGAATATACCACAATTTGATAATGCAATTTTCGAGCGACAATGCTGTGATTATGCAGTTCACGTCAGCTAGCGAGGCTGCCCTTCTTGTGTTTCTTCCACGCTATTTCCTTTCGTCTAGATGGACAATACTGGCCCTGTCTTCAGGAAATGAAATTCGAGACCGTGGCCTAATTTGGGCGTCGACTAACCTGGGGCGGAGTCATCGCATTTGTGGTGTTCACATTCCAGCAACGGCACCCAAATGAAGAACATGGGGCTTGCTGTAACCACACACTTGTACGACGTTGTGTTGCATAATCGCAGCACACCACCCCCAAAGAATTCCTAACATCGTATGAGGGATGCAGACAACATCCCTTTCAGCTGCCAGAATGGCAAGCTCTGCTGCAGTCGCGCTTAGAAGCTTGCAGGGAAAAGCAGTGTCCAATGTGCACACAGTCTTTGACAGCGCCAGCAACAATATGTGGGGTACCAACAGCAAGCCAACACTTTGCCGGCAATTCATGCTCCAGGCGTACCACATGCAGTTTCCATTCACCAGCAGTGGCGATAAATCGACGGTTGCAGACACGAACATGACATAATCCACCGCTGGCCCCATGTGCTTCGTTTTAATTGCTGCAATTCGTGGTTCCAACCATTGGTATGACAACAGCATTCAGGCGAAACTCGACGCCCTTACGGCAGCACGCAACATGTGTGTGTGTGCTCTCTATCTGTCACGATCTGTCACACATGAACTGCAGACATGCAAGAAAGAAGCCTGCCGTGCAGATAAATTGGGCATGTCGTTTCCATACACAAAGTCTCGAACAGATAAAAACAAAACAAATCCTGCAATGTGCAGTTCACATTGTGAATCACCGAACACAGATCCCACAATAGGACAACAGACCAATCTCAAAATCGGAACTACAACTAAGGGCTTCGTTTTATTGTCATAAATTTACCCATCAGGCTAGCCACTGCAGGACACCCAAAACACAGTCACTCATTCTCTCACCACCTCTCCATAGCACCACTGCTGGAATCCTCCTGTTCATTTCCGCCTCTTCTTGGTGCTGCTGGCCTTCCTTCTGAGCGTTGCAATTCTCGATCTCTTTCTCATGACCTCGACTCTGGCTGCGCCCCTAACACCTCTCATGCTTTTCCTGCTTTTTGCCGTTCTTGCAACTTGTTTCCTCTCGGTTGGAGCTCTGAAAGAGAGACACAGCCAGATGGCTGAAGTCAGGAGCCGGCATCGATTTTGCTGCTAGTTTTGCTGCCAGTTGTTACAATACTCATTTAGTTTCAGCAGTGCTCTTGAGAGATCTTATTGTCCAGCTTACCCACAGGAAATCAATGTTACAGCCAAGCATGTGTGTGTGGCGCACCACACTGATGAGTGTACTACACCACAGAGCAGCACAACAAGGGTCATGAACTTCCAAATGTTAGACCCTCATGCAAGTCATCAATACAAACTCCGCAGGGCCTTTTTCAGCTCTTCTTCCTGCTCCATTGCCGTCAAAAGTCATTTAGGCGCAGAATCATGACAGCAGCAAGCAAAGCCCCTGACCCTGAGCATCAGAGGATGTCTTCCAGGACAAAATGATCTTGTCCAAAATTGTGGTGTCCAGGACAGCAATCCAGTGCACAAGCTTCAGCACAGGTACTCGTAATTTCCTTGAGTTGGCAAGCCTGGGCATTGACTTCGTTGGGACACTCTGCTACACAGTAAAAGGACGAGTGGTGACTAAGGGTTTTCAAAAATTTTGAGTCAATGCAGGAAGGCAGGGCTTTAATGGTGACAGCCTGCAATGGAACACTTAATTGAGCGATCCACAGAATGTCGCCAAAAGTTCGCACCTACTGGCAGGTGGCTGGCCACTCCTTGTCACAGCCACAGTGTCTAGGGACAAGTTCTTTTGTAGGGCTCGCTCTATCTGCTGAGCCAAATTCCGATCCCTTGTGGACAGCAGCGATGTCACTGTTCCTGTCCGCCCAGCGCGTGCTGTGCGGCCACTCCGATGCAAGTAGTCTATTGAGGTGAGCGGAAAATCGAAGTTGATTATGTGTTCAACCTGTCCAGGTATGTCCAAGCCCCTCGCGGCTAAATCCGTGCAGACCAGCACATTTGGGCTGGCTGCCCCCTGGTCCCCATACTCCCCGTCGTCGGCTGTACTCAAAACACAACAACGTGTTGGCATTGCAAGCAAAGAACAGTTGCCTTATCTCCACCAACCAGCTTCAGTTGCTGTAACATACATGCAATAGCACATTGTTCACTCGAATTCACGACCAACTCTCCCATTTGCACAAGTTCGCTGCTCGTCATCGCCTAAAAAGCACAAGGCTGCTATTTTCCACTCCGAATGCTCCACACGCAAAGAACCTAATGAGCATATTGCCATCGATTCTCTTCATCCAGGATGCTCTTACCAGCTTTGGGGGCCGTCTTTCCAAACTCTTCTATCACTTGCTTTCTCTTGTTCGCAGGAACCTCCCCATGGTAGCACAAGGTTGCAACTCCTTCCTCACTCAGAGCGTGCTCCACAGCCCGGCAGCTGTTAAGCGTGTTGCAGAACACCATAGTTTTCTCTTGCTTCCGAACAGATCCAGATAACACCTGGCAAGAGCACAGTGCTTTGGTGAGTCTGCGGAGTAGGACTGTTGGACATATGCAACAACACAAGTCCAACGCTGGACAAAATTTGTGCTGTTTCTGGTCGACTGTGAGTAGAGGAAACCACTGCTTGTTGCATAATTCCAATCCCATTGCAACTGCCCAACCGCTCCAGGCGATGCTGCACTAAGTCGTTTAGTTCATCGCAGCTATCATGCAATTTGCCAGCGCAAACTCTCTGTGGGAGAGTGGGCGCAGTTCTAACCTTTGAAGGTCAATTCACGAATGACTGGAAATCTGGCTGGGTGGTGCCCCTCCAATGCCAATCTCCAGAACACAACATTCAAGCACCAGTTCAGTGATGGATAACCAAAACGAGCCCAATCGCGTAGCCCACCTCTAGTAGCAAGTTCAGCTTGTTGTGACCTTGTGGCAGAGTCCTGAAGTTGTGTCGGGCGCCAGCCACTCCCTTGTGCAATGAACTGGTGGTGATCATTTGCATGTCAGGGATCACATCATCAACCAGCCTGCGCACACCCTGACAACACAGCCAAACACAGTGGGCTAAGATGCAAGTTACAAAACACCCCCAGAAGCTTGCAGTTGGATTCAATTCAGACTTTGACATCTGCGAAGACTGTGTTCTGGACACTCTCTGTGCAGCCATATGCCTGAAATCGCCTGCGGTTGTCAGAGCCATAAAATGTCACTCTGACAAATGTTGTCAAACGACTTGCATGCAGGACCTGCACTGCAGGTGCAACACAACTTCAACCATCATCAGCTGCTGAGGCCGATTCTCCCACCTTTGTCATCGTTGCAGCCACAAGGATGAACTGACATGGCGTTCCTTTAGAATTAAGTATGTGGATTATCTTTAAAACCTGCAAGTGGCAGAAAGGCATCAGCCTGTGAGTCAACCACACACGAGTTACCAATCGACCTGCCTGCACACCCAATCTCCAAATTCATCAGCAGCTCAACAGCCCCAATTGATTACCTCTGGTCCAAACCCTTCATCAAACATTGTGTCCGCTTCATCCAAGATCTGCAATCACCAAATAGCAAGCTGTCCTTAGGCTTTTCCAATGGCAAGCAGGAACTCACAGCAATATGAAACCAACATTAGTGAAGAACGCCTGATATTAAAACAAAAGAATTCTGCTGTACTTGCACATATGGGATGTACAATTTGTGATGGAAACCAGTTGATGTGCACCTTGACGTTACCGCAAACTGCATGTGAATCATGATCGGATGGCCTATCAACAACAAGGATATTCAGATTTAGAAGAAGGAAAACATACCAGGAAGTGGATGTCTCCAAAGAAGATGTTGCCTTCTTTGCATTGCTCAACTAGCCGTGATGGTGTGCTGACAACAATATCTTGTGGTAATTTCAGTAGATCCTTCTGAGTTTTTAACCTGCTTTCGAGGCACCATAAGGACAGTCCACACATCAGTGATATTTGTCATCAGCCAGTTCTGAAGTCGCAACATCAGTGCAAACGAACCGTGAGCATGTCCTAATGCAATTGTTGTGAGAAGGTTGAGAATGCATTTATTCCACAATACCTGGGAAACCTCATCATCACTCACTTTTGGGCAGCATTCAGACTGGTTGAGCGGATTTTAGAATGATGTGCTATAGATTTGGTGACTGCAAGAATCTGCAAAAGAAGACAAGAGCACGGGTAAGATGGGCGCTCAACGATTATGGTTGAAGCACAAACACAATGTCAAATGCAGAATACGAGTGTAAAAACCTGTTCGTCGTGGCTTGCAGCCACTTCCTGGTCACGAAAGGAATCCTTGTGCTGGCAATTTACCATGCGCAATTGGCATGCTGGCGTGGCCTTGTTGCTGCAAATTGCTCCAAATGTTTGCAGTATAATGGCATCCAGACAAGCCACAACTTCTGTGGACAGCACCAGGCCAACTTGCGACTGATCCCACCTGCTTCCATAGCCAAAACCACCGAGAAAAGACCATCGATGTGTCCAAAGGAAGCTGCCATGATTAGGTCATAGTTGCAATTCCTTGTCAAATGCTGCCATGGTCTTTGAGTGACTGAGCAGAGGCCAACCTGATCTGTCAGCTCTCTGGTGGGGCCAAGGACCACAGCTCTTGGCCTTCTACTCTTGGCAGGAGGGTGTCCTGCTTCTTCCTCGCTCTTAAGCTGGTGAATCTGCAAACAGAGTTGTGGTCCCATGATTTCAGCCAGATTGTGAGAACCGATGCTGCACGCAAGCCGCAGGGTCCCTCTTGCATCTCACCACTGGCAACAAGTACGCAAGCGTCTTTCCAGAGCCTGTGTGAGAGGCAAGCACGACGTTCTGTCCACTGAGGATGGCACGTATTCCCTTTGCCTGCCACAACAGAGCAAGCAACGTTTACTGTTGCAACTGATTGAAGCACAGGATGAGCGCACATGGTCCTGGGTCTGCCAGCCCCACAACTCCAAACCAAAGTTAAGAAGCAGGCACCAAATTCGAGACTGATTATGCACAGGAAGGTTGCCTCTGTGTCAATGCATCCAATCGGTGATGTGGTCTTTCGAGAATGCAGTTGTGATCCAGACCATGGGCTCAGTATTGAGTGCACCCGCCACCCTCGCTGCATGCCATTGTACCCCCCTGATGAGCTCACAATTTTTGCGGGAAGCTCAACAGCGGTCAGGTGGCTTCTGCAATCAGCTCCACCTGAATCTCGGTGGGGGTGAACATGCTGTGCGCCTGCATCGCTTCCAGAAGGTCCTGCCGCAGCTTGAGCTCCGCAAAGCTGACCGCCGGCGGCATGGCGGTTTCCGAGCCGCCGAATTTTTCGAGCCTGGCACGCAGTGGGCCATCGCGCGACTGCCTCAATGGCGGTCCCCGCGTTGCTGCCGGTCGAGTGCCCAGGCAGACGCGCGGCGCCTGACCCCAGACGCGCGCAAGGGGAATTGTCACACGGACGGGAACCACCACCCTGAAGGGCATCTGGCCGTTAACGAGTGGGCCCTGGGAACCCCTGCCACCTCTAGGACAATACTATATCCAGTCCGCTAAGTTGCTGGTGCCCATCAACCACGTCAGCATTCTGCCCCTGCGCTTGATGCCCCCACCGATCAGTCCTGCCAGAAACTCGTTCAAACGCGCCCGCCCATTCAAACTCACGGCCGTCCTCGCCGGGTCCATAACGCCGCCGCCCAACGCACCCGCCGTCCCTGCTGCGCCCTGCGCTGCGGCAGGGCCCAACCACCGCATGGGGTCCCCGCTCTGGGGTCCAGTCGAAGACGCTGCTACAAGACGATGCCCATGCCGCCCATGCCGCCCATGCCGCCGCTCTGGGGCCCTGTTGAAGGCGCTCCGAGGCGATGCCCATGCCGCCCATGCTGCTGCCGCCGTCGGCAAGTAGGGGCCCACGCAACGACTGGAGGACGGCAGCTCACTTGGGGGACTAGGCGAGTGACGGAGTCGCGAAGAGTGTGTCTTGGGGTGCCATGCGTTCCGACTCACGCATTGGCTTATTTCCATGGGAGCAAGGCAAGACGACGAGAGTGCGCGGGCACGGCCGCGAGCAGCAGTGCTGGCGATGCATTGGGCCGGCATATCTGAGAGTCAGCAGCAGGCCATGGGCAGCAGTGCTGGCGATGCACTCCGTCGGCGCGATCATCCGAGCGGGGTGCTGGCAAGCGCCAGGTTGGTGCGCCCCGCGTACATTTGGGCTTGTGCTGTCTGAGTGGTCACCAAACGCTAGCGGATGGAATGCCACCCTCTTGCAGCTTTGTGGCAGGGTGCAGGGAAGGGGCATGAACTTTTTGCTGTTCTGTGTTCTTCCCTTGCCAGCAGGTCCCCAAACTATTCGCTGACCTGGATTCTGGTCCCTTGGAAACAGCGCTCACCTGACCGTGCAATACTGCGTGTTGATGGAGAGCACGACGTGGAGAACTCCAGAACGCCGCAAGCATTGCACATGGCGCTGCCTGATGCCCACATGCTCTCTTTGGGACAGGGGGAATCATACCCAATGCTCTCCGTTTCTGTGTGGCTGGTGCCACTCAACCACTCCATACGATCATGCCTGTCTCGTTTCTTTAACTTCTTCCCTATTGTTCACTCGGTGGCTGCGCTGACAGGGCTCCCACGCCAGGCAAACGGACACACAGCACCAGAGGAAGTGAGCCGGACAACAGCCTGCCACAGCACCGCACCTGAGAGTGGGCATATCTGAGAGTCAGCAGCACACCATGAGCAGCAGTGCTGGCGATGCATTGGGCCGGCATATCTGAGAGTCAACAGGCCATGATCTGCAGTGCTGGCGAAGCATTCAGCCGGCATACCCGAGAGTCAGCAGCACGCTGTGAGCGGCAGCGCCAGCAATGCAGTCCGTCGGCGCGATCATCAAAGTGGGGTGCTGGCAAGCGCCAGGTTGGTGGGCCCCACGTACATTTGGGCTTGTGCTGTCTGAGTGGTCATGGAATACTGGCAGATGGAATGGCTGAGGGCAGGGGCATAAACTTTTTGTTGTTCTGCATTATTTCCATGCCGGCATGTCCCCAAGCTATCCGCTAACCTGGATTCTGGTCCCTTTGGAACAGCGCTCAACTGGCCGCGCAATTGTTTTGCACAATACTGTTCGTTGTTGGAAAACCTGTTGCGCAGAACTCCAGAAAGCCGCCTGCTTTTGCACGTGGCGTCGGCTGATGCCCCTGTACTCTCTTTGGGGCATGGCGATCACACCCATGCTGTCCACTTCTGTGCGCCTGGTGCCACCCAACCACTCCTCCCTGTCACGCCTGCTTCATTTCTTTATCTTCTTCCCTGTTGCTAACCTGGTGGCTGCACTGACAGGGCTCCCACGCCAGGCAAGGGGACGCACAGCACAAGACGCAGCCAGCTAGACAACAGCCTGCCACGGTGCCATGCCGGAATGTCGGCATATTTGAGAGTCAGCAGCAGGCCACGAGCAGAAGTGCTGGCGATGCATGCAGCTGCAATACCGGAGAGCAAGCAGCAGGCCATGGGCAGCAGCGCTGGCGATGCATTCAGTTGCCGTATCTGGGAGTCAGCAGCAGGCCGTCAGCGGCAGCGCCAGCGATGCGTTCCGTTGGTGCGATCATCAGAGCGGGGTGCTGGCAGGCGTCAGGTTGGTTTCCCCCCCGTACATGTGGGCTTGGGCTGTCTGAGTGGTCATTGAATACTGGAGGATGGTATGCCGCCCTCATGCAACTTTGTGTGGCAGGGCTCAGGGCAGGGGCATAAACTTTCTGTTGTTCTGTATTATTCCCATGCCAGCATGTCCCCAAGCTACCTGCTAACCTGGATTCTGGTGCCTCTGAAACAGTGTTCACCTGACCGCGCAATTGTTTTGCACAATACTGTTCGTTGTTGAAAAACCTGTTGCGCAGAGCTCCAGAAAGCCGCCTGCTTTTGCTCGTGGCGCTGGCTGATGCCCCTGTACTCTCTTTGGGACAAGGCGATCACACCCATGCTGTCCACATCTGTGCGCCTGGTGCCACCCAACCACTCCTCCCAGTCATGCCTGCTTCATTTCTTTATCTTCTTCCCTGTTGCTAACCTGGTGGCTGCACTGACAGGGCTCCCACGCCAGGCAAGGGGACGCACAGCACAAGATGCAGCCAGCTAGACAACAGCCTGCCACGGTGCCATGTCGGAATGTCGGCATATTTGAGAGTCAGCAGCAGGCCACGAGCAGAAGTGCTGGCGATGCATGCAGCTGCAATACCGGAGAGCAAGCAGCAGGCCATGGGCAGCAGCGCTGGCGATGCATTCAGCTGCCGTATCTGGGAGTCAGCAGCAGGCAATGGGCAATAGTGGTGGCGAAGCATTCGGCTGGCGTACGTGGGAGTCAACAGCAGGCAATGAGCTGCAGCGCCAGCGATGCGTTCCGTTGGTGCGACCATCCGGGCCGGGTGCTGGCAAGCGCCAGGTTGGTGCACCCCACGTACATGTGGGCTTGGGCTGTCTGAGTGGTCATTCAATACTGGCAGATGGTATGCCGCCCTCATGCAACTTTGTGGCTGGGCTCAGGGCAGGGGCATAAACATTTTGTTCTTCTGTATTATTTCCATGCCGGCATGTCCCCAAGCTATCCGCTAACCTGGATTCTGGTGCCTTTGGAACAGTGCTCAACTGGCCGCGCAATTGTTTTGCACAATACTGTTCATTGTTGGAAAACCTGTTGCGCAGAGCTCCAGAAAGCCGCCTGCTTTTGCACGCGGCGCTGGCTGATGCCCCTGTACTCTCTTTGGGACAAGGCGATCACACCCATGCTGTCCACTTCTGTGCGCCTGGTGCCACCCAACCACTCCTCTCAGTCACGCCTGCTTCGTTTCCTTATCCTTTTCCTGTTGCTAACCTGGTGGCTGTACTGACAGGGCTCCCGCGCCAGGCAAGGGTACGCACAGCACAAGACGAAGCCAGCCAGAGAACAGCCTGCCACAGCGCCATGCCGGGTAGTTGCTCTTACCTGTTCAGTCAGCATGTTTGCTAAAGATGAAATGATTTAGCGTGTGTACAAATGAGACATCGTTGGGGCAAGGTACGAACAAAACACTGTCAGAGGCTGTGGGATTCATCTACCTAAGGCGGTCCTTGGCTGCTCCAAGCACCAGTTCCACTCCGAGTATGGTAGCTATTCGTCTTAGAATGGAGGCCACAGAATGCCCCTCAAGACTACCAGGTATTGGTAATTGTGGTGATTGGCGATTGTGGCAAGCAAAGGAGCCATGTGTGGATGTACAGATTGTGGTGGGAACGCATTCTGGACCCCTATGTTGGAGACACAGTGATGGGTGCTACTCTGATGCCAGCTGAAATCATGTGATTGTGCTTGTATGATGTGCTGGGTATACATGTAACCATTCCATCTTGGACTCGTGCTCCTCTCCAGAGGGCTGCTGTGCCAGATGTGCATAAAGA
This sequence comes from Ostreobium quekettii, assembly GCA_905146915.1. Taxonomy (NCBI): domain Eukaryota; kingdom Viridiplantae; phylum Chlorophyta; class Ulvophyceae; order Bryopsidales; family Ostreobiaceae; genus Ostreobium; species Ostreobium quekettii. The sequence goes on along the minus strand of CAJHUC010000956.1, from coordinate 9,722 downwards.
AGGCCATGTGACAGGGCATCGTGCTGCACCAGTCTCACCCTATCGGATGTGGGCCAGCGCCACCTGCTTAGAGTCTTATGAGCCCTGCTCGAACACCACAGAACCAGTAACAGCGAGACCTGATCTGGCCATTGACAGAAAGAGACACAGGGTCATACAGTCACCGGGCTGATGCATTGTAGGCCATCTCACAATGGGATATCTGACATTACTGGAAACAACATGTGCTTGGATAATGTCCTGGTTACTTGTGCAACCATTCTGTGTTGGGCTCAACTCTGTCTGGCCCTTGTGAGCGTTTAGGCCCTAGCGAATCCAAAGTATGATCTGGGATGGGAACAACGTGCAGCTCTCCATTGCAGCCTTCAGTAACGGCAATGATCTATTTCTTGTCAGCAATAAAGCTTGCAGTTGAACTTGGTGCAAAGTTACAGGGTTTGATGGCATCAGTGCACATATCATCAGATTCAGTGATTGCCCACAAGAATATTTTGCAGCACATTCAGACAGACATGTGCACTGCTCAAATATTCGTGGCATACAACATATTGTCTATATTCCCACATAATGGCTGGCTTAGTGGTGGCCATTTATGCAATTTTATATTTCGCTGTATGTTGTGCACACCGTTGCGATGATCTCACTGCGTAGGATGGCCCCAGTATGCCACAAGGACAATTGCACGAAGAAATAATGCCAAAAAATGAGAGGGCTGTGCCTAGGCATTATAAGCACCCAGAAGAGCTGCACCAATTGCAGTCAAGGAAGAAGAAAAGACAACAAAAGGAGAAAATACAAGGTTGCAAACAAGAACATTGAAGTATAGGGGAAAAGCTGCCAAGATGTTTAAGAATTTTACAAAAATCCAGTGAGAGGATGTGTGATGGCCTGATTTAAGACTTGCATCTATGGCAGTCATCATTTTCCCGAAAGGGTTTAGTCTCTGCTTATGAGATGTCCTGTTACGGTGAGTATTTGCAAGGGCCAATGAAGTTGTTGAAAAGAGAATAATATTGGTTTTAGGACAGGTCGTCACGTAATATGTGCTGTAAAGGTATCATAGCCACTGCATGATATTTGTTCTGTCCCATGAAACACACTCCCTGAACAACTGGACGTTTGTCTTCATAGTTCATCGTAGTCCTTGAACGATGAATTGCTATATTCCATAGTAACACTCCCTGTAGACCTTGACGCAAAGACATGATCGGCCCGACCGCAAGATTGTGGCATTCTTTGTCTTCTGACATGCCGGAGAGTCACACTAAGAAAACTCGAAAAACATTGTTTCGTTCGTCAATTCTGGAAAATTCCGTAGTTTATCGTTCAACTACACCAATGGTGTATGCTTGCAACATATTGAAATGTAAATGTTTCTCCAGGGACTTTGACTGGGCACTTGAGTAGAGCGTCAGACTTGGTTTAGGAAGATGACTCCCCACTCACATTTCTAGCGCACCGATGTCTCGACAGATTAGTTGGACAGCCTTGCGGCAATGATAATTGAAGGTGTGAATGTGATGGGAAAGGAAATTCAGGTGAACAACTTGAGGCAACGTGAGTTCTCAAGTGTGCCGTGTCGGTGTCTCCTTCAGATTAGCACGGGATGCTGCGGGAAACACTCTATTATGATTGGAGAATATGCGAGGGCTGTCTCCGTAGGGGGGACCAACTGACTTGTTAGACCCACTGATCCGCGTGACCCGTGCGGCTGACCGTGGAAACTGGAAGATGGAAAGTAAATGGGCAGGAAGGTGCGAACTTCGGTAATGTTCGGAACTTTGTGCTGTGCTGCGTCAAGCCCTGTGGAATACGAAGTTGCTGTAGGAAGGTCCTGTGGGAGACAGTCCATTCTGATAAGAACAGAATAAGAGGACACTGGTGACCGATTGACCTGCGTGACCCGTGAGACTGACCGCAGAAAATGGAAGATGGAGGATGTAAGGTGTGAATTTGGATGTACGGAACCTTGTACTGTGCTGCGTCGAACCTAGTGTAGCACGGGTATTTGAGCAAGAGACCTTGCGTTTGAGGCAGGGCTCGAACAGGGGCAACCGGTTGGACTTGTGACGACCTTTCGCACAGTGTTGTCTCTATTGATCGTGTCGCCAACAGTTTGACGCGGCAATCCATTGATGCTTGCATCTGGAAGCAAGTGGATCCTCGCCGCGTCCCAGCAGTGAATCTACGCGGGAAGGTGAGTACGAACAACGTTAACAACGTTGTGCAAGAGCGTTGTCCCGTCGGTGCTCTTGTATAGCAGGTGCACGTATGACAGATTTGGCCAACCCGGCTGCATATCAAATACTTTGGCATCAACATGGCATTACGCCCACAATGGCCCATACACACAAGAAGATTATCGGACACTGTCACAGCTAGAAAAGGGAGCGTGCGTAACATGCATGGCCAGCACATCATACAAGCACACTCACATGTTTTCCACTAGAGTCATACTGCCACCCATCACCGCGTCCCCAACGTACGGGCCCACATTGCATTCCCACCACATTCTGCACATCCACATGGCTCCTTTGCATGCCACAATCGTCTCCTAGCACAACTGTCAACACCCAGCAGTCTTGAGGCACCACAGCAGGCTGTTCTTTGGCTGGCTTCGTCTTGTGCTGTGCGTACCCTTGCCTGGCGCGGGAGCCCCTGTCAGTACAGCCACCAGGTTAGCAACAGGAAAAGGATAAGGAAACGAAGCAGGCGTGACTGGGAGGAGTGGTTGGGTGGCACCAGGCGCACAGAAGTGGACAGCATGGGTGTGATCGCCTTGTCCCAAAGAGAGTACAGGGGCATCAGCCAGCGCCACGTGCAAAAGCAGGCGGCTTTCTGGAGCTCTGCGCAACAGGTTTTCCAACAATGAACAGTATTGTGCAAAACAATTGCGCGGCCAGTTAAGCACTGGTCCAAAGGCACCAGAATCCAGGTTAGCGGATAGCTTGGGGACATGCCGGCATGGAAATAATACAGAAGAACAAAATGTTTATGCCCCTGCCCTGAGCCCAGCCACAAAGTTGCATGAGGGCGGCATACCATCTGCCAGTATTGAATGACCACTCAGACAGCCCAAGCCCACATGTACGTGGGGTGCACCAACCTGGCGCTTGCCAGCACCCGGCCCGGATGGTCGCACCAACGGAACGCATCGCTGGCGCTGCAGCTCATTGCCTGCTGTTCACTCCCACGTACGCCAGCCGAATGCTTTGCCACCACTATTGCCCATTGCCTGCTGCTGACTCCCAGATACGGCAGCTGAATGCATCGCCAGCGCTGCTGCCCATGGCCTGCTGCTTGCTCTCCTGTATTGCAGCTGCATGCATCGCCAGCACTTCTACTCGTGGCCTGCTGCTGACTCTCAAATATGCCGACATTCCGACATGGCACCGTGGCAGGCTGTTGTCTGGCTGGCTGCGTCTTGTGCTGTGCGTCCCCTTGCCTGGCGTGGGAGCCCTGTCAGTGCAGCCACCAGGTTAGCAACAGGGAAGAAGATAAAGAAATGAAGCAGGCATGACTGGGAGGAGTGGTTGGGTGGCACCAGGCGCACAGAAGTGGACAGCATGGGTGTGATCGCCTTGTCCCAAAGAGAGTACAGGGGCATCAGCCAGCGCCACGAGCAAAAGCAGGCGGCTTTCTGGAGCTCTGCGCAACAGGTTTTTCAACAACGAACAGTATTGTGCAAAACAATTGCGCGGTCAGGTGAACACTGTTTCAGAGGCACCAGAATCCAGGTTAGCAGGTAGCTTGGGGACATGCTGGCATGGGAATAATACAGAACAACAGAAAGTTTATGCCCCTGCCCTGAGCCCTGCCACACAAAGTTGCATGAGGGCGGCATACCATCCTCCAGTATTCAATGACCACTCAGACAGCCCAAGCCCACATGTACGGGGGGGAAACCAACCTGACGCCTGCCAGCACCCCGCTCTGATGATCGCACCAACGGAACGCATCGCTGGCGCTGCCGCTGACGGCCTGCTGCTGACTCCCAGATACGGCAACTGAATGCATCGCCAGCGCTGCTGCCCATGGCCTGCTGCTTGCTCTCCGGTATTGCAGCTGCATGCATCGCCAGCACTTCTGCTCGTGGCCTGCTGCTGACTCTCAAATATGCCGACATTCCGGCATGGCACCGTGGCAGGCTGTTGTCTAGCTGGCTGCGTCTTGTGCTGTGCGTCCCCTTGCCTGGCGTGGGAGCCCTGTCAGTGCAGCCACCAGGTTAGCAACAGGGAAGAAGATAAAGAAATGAAGCAGGCGTGACAGGGAGGAGTGGTTGGGTGGCACCAGGCGCACAGAAGTGGACAGCATGGGTGTGATCGCCATGCCCCAAAGAGAGTACAGGGGCATCAGCCGACGCCACGTGCAAAAGCAGGCGGCTTTCTGGAGTTCTGCGCAACAGGTTTTCCAACAACGAACAGTATTGTGCAAAACAATTGCGCGGCCAGTTGAGCGCTGTTCCAAAGGGACCAGAATCCAGGTTAGCGGATAGCTTGGGGACATGCCGGCATGGAAATAATGCAGAACAACAAAAAGTTTATGCCCCTGCCCTCAGCCATTCCATCTGCCAGTATTCCATGACCACTCAGACAGCACAAGCCCAAATGTACGTGGGGCCCACCAACCTGGCGCTTGCCAGCACCCCACTTTGATGATCGCGCCGACGGACTGCATTGCTGGCGCTGCCGCTCACAGCGTGCTGCTGACTCTCGGGTATGCCGGCTGAATGCTTCGCCAGCACTGCAGATCATGGCCTGTTGACTCTCAGATATGCCGGCCCAATGCATCGCCAGCACTGCTGCTCATGGTGTGCTGCTGACTCTCAGATATGCCCACTCTCAGGTGCGGTGCTGTGGCAGGCTGTTGTCCGGCTCACTTCCTCTGGTGCTGTGTGTCCGTTTGCCTGGCGTGGGAGCCCTGTCAGCGCAGCCACCGAGTGAACAATAGGGAAGAAGTTAAAGAAACGAGACAGGCATGATCGTATGGAGTGGTTGAGTGGCACCAGCCACACAGAAACGGAGAGCATTGGGTATGATTCCCCCTGTCCCAAAGAGAGCATGTGGGCATCAGGCAGCGCCATGTGCAATGCTTGCGGCGTTCTGGAGTTCTCCACGTCGTGCTCTCCATCAACACGCAGTATTGCACGGTCAGGTGAGCGCTGTTTCCAAGGGACCAGAATCCAGGTCAGCGAATAGTTTGGGGACCTGCTGGCAAGGGAAGAACACAGAACAGCAAAAAGTTCATGCCCCTTCCCTGCACCCTGCCACAAAGCTGCAAGAGGGTGGCATTCCATCCGCTAGCGTTTGGTGACCACTCAGACAGCACAAGCCCAAATGTACGCGGGGCGCACCAACCTGGCGCTTGCCAGCACCCCGCTCGGATGATCGCGCCGACGGAGTGCATCGCCAGCACTGCTGCCCATGGCCTGCTGCTGACTCTCAGATATGCCGGCCCAATGCATCGCCAGCACTGCTGCTCGCGGCCGTGCCCGCGCACTCTCGTCGTCTTGCCTTGCTCCCATGGAAATAAGCCAATGCGTGAGTCGGAACGCATGGCACCCCAAGACACACTCTTCGCGACTCCGTCACTCGCCTAGTCCCCCAAGTGAGCTGCCGTCCTCCAGTCGTTGCGTGGGCCCCTACTTGCCGACGGCGGCAGCAGCATGGGCGGCATGGGCATCGCCTCGGAGCGCCTTCAACAGGGCCCCAGAGCGGCGGCATGGGCGGCATGGGCGGCATGGGCATCGTCTTGTAGCAGCGTCTTCGACTGGACCCCAGAGCGGGGACCCCATGCGGTGGTTGGGCCCTGCCGCAGCGCAGGGCGCAGCAGGGACGGCGGGTGCGTTGGGCGGCGGCGTTATGGACCCGGCGAGGACGGCCGTGAGTTTGAATGGGCGGGCGCGTTTCTGCAAGGTTCAGGCGTTCGCGGATAGCCATGAGCAAAAAAAAAAAAAAAAAGGGTAATGGGCGCACCTATCGTTCCAAAGGGGCAGGGTGCGCCGGGCAAGAAGATACCTGTGGGACCAAACATCAAGTTGTCGAAAGGAATGCAAGTGCGTGTAGAAAAGGGCTGAAACAAAATGGGAACCCACCAAAAGGACCAGCCCGGCAAATATAGTTAAGACATGCAGGACAGTAATCATAAAGTAAACTGTACATGCAACATAACGGAAAGGGAGCACCGACTCGAGAAGGAGCTCGACAAAAGGGTGCAGATCCCAAAAGCAAGCAATGACCCACGCTGGTCGCCACAGAAAATGGGGCGACAAAACCAATCAATACAAGAAATCGGCCTGATCCTCACCGTTGAGGTCAAGCCGAGGATCGTATGCCGGGTCGCTGCTACAACTCCCAACAATAGGTTGTGCTCGCCAGTGGCCAGCTGCAAGGCGCCCACACGGAGCGGCAAGCCGTTGTTGTGCTGTGCGCCTTCCCCGATCGCCTTCCCTCGCCATCATGTTCGTGGGATCGCTGTGGGTGGTGGTGGCGCTCATCGGCTCGTTCTGGGCGCCGCCGTGGGCGGGGACGTGGGCGGCGGCGGGGCTCAGCCCCCCCCTCCTCCTGGCCTCGCTCCCCCCTTGCAGATCGCGGCCGCTGGCTGGAGCCATCGTCTGATGAGGAACCGGCTGCCGATGCCCCGCCTGACCTGCGGGCCGTCCCTGCCGTCCATCCCCTTGGGACGCCCCGTCTTCAATCCATTGCCGTCCGAGTTGATGCTCCCTCGGGAGCTCCTGCGGCACCGACGGGCCTTCCGTCTTCGCCGGTCAGCGGCCCACCATCCGAGCCCTTTCCCTTCCCTACGACCTCTGGACCGGGGGGACCCTCCGAGCCAGCGGGCGCTCACGCTCCATCGGCCACCATAGCCGCTGATCCGCCACCAACCGCGGCCGCCCCCGGCGATCCTTCGACTTTTGCGGCGTCCTACACCTTCCAGGCGGTCTCAGCGCGCCCCCCGGACTCCTCTGGCCCCACGTACAGCTCCCAGAGCCCGGCGCCAACCGTCTTCCGATCGGCTGGCCAAAAGGGCGCGCGTTTTGGCCCCCGGCGACCCGCCGGCGATCCGCCAAGATCAGCAGCCCAGCGCCCTCCCTCAAGCCCTTCACGGGCCCCCTCCGCCGAGCCGGCCGTCCACCAGCGCCCCCCAACACCTCCCGGCTGCCCTCCCGCCCCATCTCTCGCAGGGGGTCACCGCCAAAGTGGCGAATGAGCGCTTGCAGGCCAGCGCCCTACGGCGGGACACCCAACTGCGGCTGGCCGAGGCTGGCGCTCGCTTTCCCGCCACCGGGGGGCCCCCGTCGTCAGCGCCTCGTCCCAGGAAGCCTACGGCCGCCTCATTTCTGCCGCTGCTTTGGAGGCCTGCGCGGCCATCGCTCGCAACCGCGATTGGTGGGCGGCGCGGCCCCATCTCCGTCGGATCAGAGACGATCTATTCACCAGCGCCGAGGACTCGCCCGACTACGACTGGATCCTAGCCCGCGAGGCGGAGACGCCAGCCGCTGGCCCCCCGCGAGCCCCGTCAGCCCGCCCCGCCCCAGCGAGCCAGCCCGCGTCGGCCTACGCCCGGGCGTCTACGTCTGCCTACGATACCGCTGGCGGCCTGCCCCTCCTTCCGCCCGGCTGCGCGGCGGCGTGCCCCACGTCCGGCCCCCAAGGCGCCGTCGACGCCGCCGCTCGGGACTACGCGCGCCTTCGCTCTGATCTGGGGTGGGACCGCCTCCATCCGCCGCGGCGCCCGCGCCGGCGTCGGCCTCCATGGCGGGCGGGGAGGCTCTCCATGGGGCCCTTCCGCCTGCCCAAGCCCTTGCCTCTACCGCCGGCCCTTCTGGCCACGCAGCTGTGCATGCCGGCCGCGGGAGCTTTCCACCTACCCAACCGGGCCCTGTCCCGGCTGGACCCCCCAACCGACTGCGTCCTGACCACCTTGGGGGCGCGGCGATTGCGATTGGTGGCAGTCTGGGCCCCGGGATCCAGCCGCCCCGTCCGATCCATCAGATCGGCGGGCAGCCCACCGAGCAGATCACTGCCCCTGCTGGCGGTCCGCGCCTCCCTGGGCACGGCCAGGTCCCCAGCCTGCGCACAGGCCCTGATCCAGGGCAGCCGGGTCGCGATGGGCCCGGGATCGGCCCCACGGCCGCCCCGCAACCCGGCCCCTCCGCGGCCCCTTTGGTGCCACCCCTGGCCGGCCTGGCCGAGCAGCTGCAGGCGGCGGGCCCCACCCCTTTGCAGCCGGGCGATTGGGTTCGGGACCACGCTCAGGGATTGTTTGGAGAACCTGTGGCGGGGCCCCCTGATGCCGTGTCGTGTGCGCTTAAAGGATTGGCGGAATTGGTGGGCGGGACCAAGCTCACCTCCACGCCGTCCGTGTTGGTGGTGGAGGAACGGTACGCGGCACGCGTTCGGGACTGCGATCAGGCCATCCAGGCAGCCAAAGCCGCCGACCAGTTCCAGACTGCCAACCGTCTTCATCATAAGAAGGCTAACTTACACGAGCAGTTCTACGATATTTACAAGCCCCTTCTCAACAAGCTTCATTCACCGCACACCGTCCAGGAGTACTTTCAGGAGGTGACGGCCCTCCAGCGGCCGGGCGACACCCAGATGGCCATGACCGCCATCAGTGCCTTCATCCATTCGCCCGACCCCGCACCACCCGCTGGGCCTCCCCCCGCGGGCCCTCCCGGTTGCGCTTGGTGAGTTTGGTGCCAAGCCATGACCCACTCAGCCAATACCAACCCGGACGTCCGCAAGCTCTTCGCGGCTACCGCAAAGATGTCTACCCCCTCTTCTGGCCCTACTGCCCTACCCTGCTATTACTGCAAGAGGCCCGGCCACCTAATCGCCGACTGCCCCATCCTGCGCTCCAAGACCCCAACCGCAGACGAGCACCCCCCACCTAGCCGCTACGGGGCTGCCGGCCCCCCACCGTCCTCCGCATAGCGGGGTGGCCCCCCGCCCGCACACTACGGGGCGCCCCCGGCCCTTGGTGGCGTGGGCGGAGGGATTGGGGGGGGCATGTCCCCCCCACACGGGGGTGGGAGGGTACCTTCATCACTCAGCCTTGCCCAGTTTCCTGGGGCGGTCGATCTCCTTCCGGCTGGGGCATTCTCCTCGCCTCTCCTGCCGCCCGGCTTGGGGGGTGGTGCTGAGCCAAGCGGGACCCGTGTCGCACCCAGGGCTGGAAGCCTTGTTCTTCTCCCTGCCGGGGGGTCCGCCCAGCCGACCACTTCGCATCAGATCCTGGGACCTACATCGTCATACACACATGCCGATCAGTGTGGCACAAGATCTTCACCGGCAGCACCTTCGGGCGATCAGCCATTCCGACACCACAGGACGGAGACCCCCCCAGCTACCGCCAGGCGCATCCACATTCAATCGACGCCCCGCAGTGGCCGGCGCACACGACCCATCCCACGGGCACGCGCCAAGGCAACTGGACCAGCCGAGCTCGCCGACAGGCCCTGATCGAGTGCACCAACCGCAACGGACAGGGCGCAGGCCCAGCCGCACATCGACCCCATCAGATCCCCGGACAAACGCACCACTAAGCAGCACTGCGTGCGGCTCTCATTAGATACTTTTCCCAGCCAGCAGGACCGCAAGGGGCTGGGATCAGTCGGCCGGGCTGGACGGCGGTGAAGCCATCGACGCAGCCTCGGATGATATCAGAGCAAAGGGCCTGGCATTACCACAGCCAGCCTTGACGCCTGCGGACAATCA
>CAJHUC010000955.1:9738-42172 GCA_905146915.1 Ostreobium quekettii | reverse complement strand
CAGGTGGGACAGCGTCCAGTGGCAGCCGCAGATGGCACCCAAACTATTGGCAGATGTGTGTGGAATGATGGTATGGGTTTGCCTGCAATGGGAGTGGCGGATCAAGAGCAGCAAGATGTGTGTGGAATGAAGATATCAGTCTGCAGTGTCTGCATTGTCCAAGAGGCGGATGCCAAACAACTGGGGTTGAGTTGTTGCCTGGATCGCATGTACCCTGTTGTGTTGGATTTGATTGGCTGGCATGCTCTTGTTTTGTTCTGAGTCAGTCACAAGGCTTTGCCATTGGCTCCTTTGTCTGTCAATCGTCAAGATGTCGATTCTTTCATTACTTTTGTGAGGAAATTGTGAAGCGCCTGCGCGTTGTGGCGATCAGGTGCAGTGCGCAACCCACAGTGTTTGTTCCAGAATCCCCAATTGTTCATTTGCCACCGATCAACTTGACACCTCGCTCCAAAGCTCGCTGGCTTAGATAATCAGAGCTCCAGCCACTGATGTACTACATTGCAGAGTTGGCTATGTGCTGCAACAACCATTGCACCTTGGCTGATCCAGGCTTGTGCGGTGCCCAACAGGCGACCTGTCCACCGTTTCACGTGACAGTGCCAACGCCCTGTCCTTCCAGTTCGAGGCGCCTCTAAAGGAGTTCACCCGCATGATGAAGTCAGTGCGGGCGGTGATGGTGGACCGCACCAACGCGCTGTCCATCCTCCAACAGGCCAAGGCGGACTTGGACGCTAAGCGTGTGAAGATGAACAAGCTGAGGGGCACACCAGGGATCAAGGAGGAGAAGGTGCGGAAGTTGAACAATCTGTTTAGAGTTCAATCTACGGATCACATTCTCCAATGCATGACAAGCACTATCCATGCACGAGCAAAAGACGATGGTGACCTGCATGCCGTCAGCGCTGTTCATTTGAGAAAGTATGTTCATTTCTTCACACTCCAATGATCCAGAAATACACTCATATCTCGTTCTGGGCACGACCTTTGCAGCCTCGTGGCGAGTGTGGTCGACGCCGTCAAATATGCGTCAATGTCAAATGCACGCAGGTGTTGGAGGCAGAACGTGAGCGAGACCAGGCGGACCTGAGGCTGAAGAACGCCAAGGCTGCCTACGAGACAATTGTGGAGCGCATGAACGAGGAGCTTGCGAGATTCCAGAAGGAGCGGGCCGTGGAGATGTCGCAGGTGCTGAGGGACTTCGCCCTGTCTCAGGCGCAGCTGGCGAGCGAGACAGCAAGGGCGTGGAGCTCTCTCGTCACCGAGTTGCAGCCTGCAGCCCCGGCTTGAGAGAGCCCGCCTGTGATGGTCACCGCCACCAGGGAGAGACGCAACCGGTGATTGCGTTTGTCCAATTGTGACGACTCGCCGCCTTGCACTTCCCAACCAATGACAGGCATGATTCAATTCACGTTGTTCGCGTGAGGTAGTTGCTGCAGTTCACCTTGCCAGGGATTCTGCACTGGAATTTGGGGTTGAAATAGGGTGGGGCGGGGGGTTGGTGTAGGCTGGGAGACCAAGCTCTGCCTCCCGGCATACTTGATGGATGAGGAGGCTGCCTGTGTTGACTGTATTTTGGGGGTAACGACTCAGTTTCTCTCGTGTTTTGTATGTTGTCTATCTTCAATTCCAGTGGCCAACGTGCGCATAACACGTGCGCACGCGCCATAGGGTGAGCTGCGGCCACACGCGCACTATTGTAACTGCTCCTTTGTGTCACCAATGCAATGTAAGGCAATATTCGCAGTTCGCATCATCTGCGACAAGATTTGCGTCTGCTGACAATTGTTGCCACGGGAAGTTGCCAGTGAGCCTGTTGGCGTACGATGTGGCGGGAGGCAAGGATTGCACACCATCGACCGACCTTGCAGCATCAGATTGCAGCGTCTGCGTGCGTTTGTTGGATGTCCATGAGCCGTGCGCCCTAGTGTCCGGAGACGCCACAAGCATCTCAAGCGCGGAATCGAACTTCGTCGTTGTCTTTGCTCCGCATTGAAGTCGAAGCGTGTCGGCAGCCCACAATCCGATCTCCCTCGACACCTCCCGGCATCATGTCTTTGTCAGCACCCAGTGAAGCCAAGTGCCCATTCTATCGTCAGCTTAGAGGCAAGGATAGAGGGGCGCAGAGCCAAGGGTCAAGAAAGCCGGGGATCAAGGCAGTGATGCCGAGAAACTACGCTGTCGGGAATGCATCCACGCTGCGTCAGGCGTTGAGTGTTCCTGCGGTCGTGGTTTCTTGCATCAGGCCCCCACAACGGGATGTGGTAGGTCACAGCAGTCGCTTCCATTGTACTGAGACATCGGGGCTTCATTCGTGAGAACGGGGTTGCAATATTTGTGCATGTATTGTCACCTGCTTCAACATGTGGAGGGGCACTCACGGAGGGGTCGATCTGCGACCACACACTTCCCAGCGACACTAACCCATATAGAAGCAGGTGGAACACAACCACTGCAGTGCTTGGCAGACTCGCCGATGGTGGCCTGGCAAAGACAGAGGGGCAAACACGAAATGCGGCAACCACTTGGGAATGGAAAATCAGGGATGAGTGTCAACACGCGCTGAGAAACGCTCATCGAAGATTCCTTCCAAAATTTCGTGAAGTGCGATGTACAACGCAGCAATGGTCACTGCAGAACCTGCGGGGCTTCGTCCCAACACGATGCAATGCCGCCATCTGGCCCCAGGCCGCCACATCATTTAAGCACTGCAACCCAGCACAGAAAATTTCCCAGAATTTCACCACCTCGTTCATCCCTTCATTCCTGTCCTGCAATCAGGGCTGGCAGTCGTCGCAACACCTCACATCGAATGTGGTGCTGCCGTTCATTGTGATCGGGCATATCACCCGGCTATCGGGAAGCTGCTCGGCACCGGGGGAAACAACTGTTGCGTCGCGCAGCGCCTCTTCCTCTGGGCGGCACGTCGACACCGGCCGCACAGTGTACTCGTAGTCCTTGTCAACCCTGATGATCTCCTCCCCCTGATTTGCAGAAAGTATGCGCGTCAAGATTTGGCAACATTGGTTAGGGCCAAGCACACGCTTTCAAGGTTGTGGACCCAGTTGGAAATGCACTAGTACGGGATGGAGGCACAACACATGCTGATGTTACTAGCACAACACTGCTGGTGTTAGTAGTATGCATGCAATGCTTGGAACAGCACTGCACGCCAACATGTTGTGCGTTGACACAAGGTAGATCAACGGGTCATTCTTTAATTAGGCTGCTGACTTTCAGGGCATTAGGCGTTGCCTATCCTGCGCCCTTGGTTGCAACAGAAGTCTTGCGCACACAGACAAACTCGAGTGGGAACGCAGGCCCCCGTTTCACCTCTAACACCATGACATGGGCATCAGAAGCCCATATGCACGCGTCTTTGCACGACATCAAGATTACGACACGTTTGTTTGAACAGCGAAGCGGATACATTCGCGACCATATCGTCGGCAACCGGTATCGAGCATGTACGATGAGACATGCGACAAGACGGGGACGACCGCGCGATGGCAACCGTGCAGGTCTTGGACATCCGTCGTCAGCGGCGGGCCCCACCTCACATTCGCCGGGAGGGTCGGGTCCGTCGAACTCACAAATGAACCTTGTTTTCGTCGCACAGTTCTCCGGATGCACGTTGCTGTGCACTCCGCGCCGGTCGATGGTGGCACACGCCCTTTCAGGATCGGTGAGATTGTTCAGAAACGTCCAAACTACAGAATCCGGCGGCTCCTGGGCCCCGCTGTTCTTCCAGACCCACGCTCCCGACGCCTTGCGGGTCAGGCCCACCCAAGAGCCGCCGTTGGAGGCCAGCCCCGCAAGGAACTCTTCCTCAAGTCTCTCGTCCACCTCCAGCAGGAAATGCGAGTGAATGTCAGCGGATGCGAACACACATTCAATTCTGGACGCTGGTTCGCGCATCCCGTCATTGGGGAAGCATCTTGGCATTCTGCATGAGGACATCTGCCCGGCATGGCCGCGCAGATGCGAGGACAGGGCTCTGAGGTTTTTCTAAATGAGCACAAGGATTCGCGCGCACAGACGTCTGGGTGGATGACATGGCCCTCATTCAGGGGATGCGTTTCGTGGCTGAGGACTGTTTGGGGATCCGCCAGCATGGGCTAGAGACACAGCTCGTTTGAGTGTTGATGCACCATGTAATGCGTAAGAGCAGCAGCGCAAATACCTCTGCCAGGCTGCCTCCTCGCTCCTGGCAATAAGTCTCTGCTGCGTCGAAGTCAAGCAGCGGCAGCTTGGGCGCCGTGTAGTAGTCGCCTGTGTCCTCAAAGAAGTAGCAAGCGGCCTCCTCGAAGGTCTCGGGGCACTGTGCTTCCTCTCCCCGCAGCAACTAACGCAGAAGTCCAGCATGATCAGATATGACCGTGTTCATGACACACCATAATGACTACCATTACACTGGACAGGTGATTCGTGACCAAGCCGGAGGGTGGGTCTCTAACGAAAACGCTAAGCGCATTTGAATGGGATGCATGGCCACTGTTGCAAGAATGACCAAAGAAATAGGTGAAAATCAATCTGACTATCTGGGACCGTGCAGTGGGAATGGTGGAAAACCAAGGAGCCAGGCGTGCATCGCCCGTCTGTCTGTCTGTCTACGCAGTTTACATTACTCATGCTCAATTTCATCAAGCAAATACACGCTTTCATGTTCTCATTCCCTAGTCTTGTGAATTTCGCCGCACCTGCAGCTGGCAGCCAGAGAATTCGATATTGATGCACTGGATGCCTCGAGAAATGAATCGCTTGATGGTGGTTAAGAAGTCGGGCGAGGCCTCCTGGAAGTCTTCCAGCCTGACGTCGTGGCCCACCACGCCCACCAAGCCCCCGGGCTCTCCCACAGACGTCTCCGGGGCGTAGATGGGCCTTGCGGCCGTCACTACTTTTCCTAGCCCGAAGGCGTCATCATAGACGCGGGACCAGATGACTTTGGCTCCTCGCCTGTCGGACGCCAGGTAGGACGTGTAGGCGTTCATGTCCACAAGGGGGTCTTCACCAGCTGGAAAAATCCAACAACGTGTGTATGAACAAGTGTGCCAGTCATTCTTGAGTTCCTGTGACGGCAGGACGCTTGTGCATGCTGGTCATATTCAGTGGCTGATCGCAGTACATCATGGTGACATCATTTGTCATCACTTGCATGACCTCTGGTTACATCTAGTCGCCGATCACAAGGGGGGCAGATGCCTTCCCACTACCTTGGAGGAGCCATCCAAATTGAAGCTCAATGCACAAAGTGTACTGATGCACTGTCAGATTTCCCACCTCAGCATCAGTTGCAATGATATTGCAAAATCGGAAGCATGTCCACAGACAATAGGGGTCTTCTACGAGTCGATGAATCACACAACCAATCAACCCATCAGTCAACTGGTCAACCAACATCGCTCATGTGAGGGATGCACTAGCCCATGGGGCCCGAGCTTCAGCTTGATCCAACAACGCCCACAATCAGCCAATGGCATCAGCGACACAAGTTCACTTGCCAGCAACACACATTGTCTTACCCAGAATTCGGTGCCAGATGCCTTCGTTCAGGCATGCCATTTCCTTCGGAATCTCATCATCTGCTTCTGACCCGAACGAAAACGAGAAAATGTGCGCCCTCTGGCTATTTACGGCTTCCAGTTCCTGCTGTTTCTTCTCTATGAATTCGAGCACGGCATCCACTGGCGTCGTGTTTGCTGGAATCGGCATTGAGCAATTCTTTCCACTGAGCGTGCAATCTTCACCATCCGTCATAAAAAGTATCACCTGACACAGCAATCGACGGTCTGTGGCTGCTCTAGGCATTACAAAACAAGCGAATAAAGTGCTACTGCATTCTTCATTTTTGCAGAAGGTCATGGGCTATCAATGGGTGCCTCTGTTCTGAGCAATGCCATGGAGACTCTTTCTCACTGATGCAAGAGACGGCGCTGAAGCCATTGAGAGATTTTGTTGCTGCAACAGCACTCTCTGCCATTGGCTCGATCCGTCAGCACCAAGAGCCGTGGTTTTGGCAGTCGCCACTCTCAGTGCAAAGGAAACATTTTTGATTGATTCCACAAGGACGTTTTTCTCTTATGAAATGAACAGGACAGCGAAATAGGTACGATGTTGGAATTGTGCTGGACTTTGAGAACCTTGACTGCCACCAGAGTTTGAAATGATGGCAACGACACCAGTATACCTGTAGTACCTTTTGGGCCAGTGCACAACGTACAGAAAATGGTCATTTTGTTGAACAGCACTCATGCACGGTGCAAAGTGCAGAACGGAGCAACCAAGGCTGCAGCAAGTGTTTTCGCACATGGACTGTTGTGTCAGCAAAATTGACCACCATTGCGCTGATGAGTGTGTACCCCACTGTCTTGATAACTCCTGGTCTGCTTTTGGGACGTTTCAACATCTGGAATCAATGCAGAATTCATGGCTGACATTGTGCAGTAAAATATCACTGGCAATGTTATTTGATGACAACAGGGCATGGAACAAATGTGGAAATTTCAATCGGTCCTCGCCATCCACACATCGAAACAGCACATCAATCGTCACCTTTTGACAGTTCGAGCTTGTAAGTTCCTCATTATTGAAGCTCCTCAGTGTTGCGTTAATAAGCAAATTGAAGGCAGACTCCAGGCCAAGCCGAAAATCAGTCGCCCCCGTGGGACGCACACCGAGCAATTCAGTCTTCAACTCCTCCAAATTGCCCTCTGTGGCCTGGATCAGCTTCCCAGGAATTATGCTCTTGACCCCATCATTGAACTCCACCAAGTTCACGTAGTCTGAAATGCCAAATGTTTCCAGCAGCTTAAGAAGTGCATCTCGTGCCACAACCCACCGTGTGGCAAACCCTTTGCTCCCATTTTCAATGGTATTCATGCTCCCTGCAAATGCAGAGAGACAACACATTCAGATGTCTTCATCAACCAGGGCTGAAAGCATCCACACTACGAATTGAAACCAGCTATTCTTGTGACTCTGCACAGTGTCCCTTTCTTGTCGTCCGGAAGTCTTTGCACCACTGAGGGCACATATTTTCGCATTGCCACTGTGGCTTCACCTTTTCATTGCTCACACAAGCCAGTTGGACATCAAATAGTGGGAGAACTACCAATGTCTATGGATGAACACAGCTCATCTGCAGAACACATCTAATGGTGAGCCCAAGTTCTGAAATTGCATTATCTCTAGCCTGGCAGCTTCCATCCTGGATGGCATTAGCGCCTGCCAGACCACTACCTGTGTGCTGGGTTTCGTGTTGCATCTCCATGTACCTCTGCTGCTTTGCATTCCTCTAATCCAGGAAAGGACAATCTTTCTGAGCTGAAACCTGCATTGATTGTACCCGTCATCAAATGACAAGCATTGCCCTTGCACCTGTGCTGGTTAGGATCTGTTGCAGCTGCACATGCCAAAACAATCCAAGGCGACACATCAGGTTTGAAATATAGAGTGGATGTTGTGATACTTGGGCCTTGAGATGTCCTTGTTATCAGGTTCCCTTCAGATACACATGCCTGACCTGAAAGCACTGGCCCAGGCAAGGTATTCCCATAGAAATTGTTTGTCCGACTTCTCAGGCATTTCAAAAGCAACCACTACAATGAAGAGGCCTGGAGCAGGCTGGATGGTTGCGACCTGCATGATTGCAACACAGATCTGGATGCAAAGAAACAGATCTGGAAACAGCCTTTTTCACTGAACAAGCTTCATTCCCAACTGACAACACCCCCTGTTGGAGAGAAGCCAACAATCCCAACCACCAGCATAGTCGCAGCTAGTATACATTGTAGTGCATCACAAGATGCAGTAATGTTTGTGAATGGTGACACAATCCTTTTTGTGCAGTGTGCTTGACACGTCTTGCATTGCACGGGAAGCCCACCTGATGTGTCGATCACCAGTACCACGTCTTTTGGCCCGCTGGTTGCTGCAGCATACCATGGTCGCACTCTCTGTGGGCACCAAGCAGAAAGAGACTTGGGTCAATGGCTCACAAAGTTTATGCTGCACGTTGCCAGAGGCCAGACATGCATGCACAATGGTTAGCAGACACTGACAAGCTTGGAAATGCTGCCTTACTGGATCATAGGACTGGCAGTTTCCCAGCTCCTCTTCTCCCTCCCCTTTGGCAACATCCTCTCCACGTTCCATGGCATGGCCTGGCCAGTTCCTGATCAACAAAATGGGCAATTTCTTAGCGGCTTTACAGGCTGCTTAATTCCATGTTGCTGAGTGCATCCATTGCACAGGGCTTAACATACAGCAAGCAGCTCAAGACGGACAGCAGGCATCTGAGAGCAGGTAGTTGGAGGAAATGAATGGATCTTGAAACTTCAACAAAATGTAGAGCTGTAATCGCCCTGGTCCACCCTGTCAGTTTAGCATCATAACACCAACATGTCCTACAGTGCTTCCCATCCATCGCCAAATCCAAGTCGAAGGCCAACCTTCAAGGCACAAAACCCACCTCATGATACCAGAGCTGCTGGCCACGTAGCTCCAAGCCCTAATACCTAGGTCGTTCTCCACATCTTGGAACACCTCATCCAGCACCTAAGCAGATCATGCACAGCCTGTGAGTCCAGAAAACAGACATGGCAGGGTGCCCAGTATGGGTTTGCATGGAAGCATTGCTTTCCTTGGGTTTTGCACCAGTCTCCAGTTTTCAGATGCCCCTCACCATTGAGCACACATCTGGACTTGCAAGCATTTGTGACATACATCTGTCTTCTGACCATTCACGTCAATAAGAGCAGTTCCGCAGAAGACAGAAGTGAGGGCAGGTGCATAGGCAGTGAGGGACTAAGGAGTAAACAGCGCCATGGACTTCCAAGCAGGAGGTACGCGTGGCCTTTACAAATCTTTTCTGTCTATTGATTCTACCATCATCGGACAATCTTGTCCAATGATGGTGGAGATGATAGATGGAAAAGATGCAGGTGTACACAGGCTCACTGCACTGTGTTGTTCCAGGCATGCATGGGCCTGTGTCGAACTCAGATAAGCAAACAGCAGCAGCTCACAAGCGCCTTACAAGCACCTCACAATTCTTGCCACAACAAACACCACATGCGATGTAGACAATCCTGCGAACGATTCTGCCCCCTACCTTATATGTGCAAACGGCATCCTTCAGATCAGCGCCCATATTCAATGGGTCCGTTCCTGGCGGCGTCAGCACGAAACTGTTGTTGAAGTCGAGCTTCAACACAGAGGATGGGCGTGTCAGGTATGGCTTGTTGCAGTGGCAGTTTAGAGACAATGCACACTCCAGTTTCTCAACGTTTCCCATGCGTTCATCTTGAACAGATGCCCCAAAACTGGAAGCCACAGCCTTTGCAGCTGTTAGGAGGTGTGTGTTCCTTTTAGAAATGCAAGTTTTTTTCCCGTTCGCTACAATATAGTTCATCATTGTGTGACTATTTCTTTTGCACCCATGCACTCCCAAATGACGTTGCGCAAAAAGGGCACGACATGAAGTTCAATACGAGTGCAACAGTATCGAAATGGTTGGTTCAGGAGGGTTGCCAATTGCATGCGGCCCATACTTCTGTCTTTGGCAATGGTTGCATTGCACGCTAGAGTAGCGATCTGCATGAGAGCAAGCATGCTGCGTTGGGCAGACCGTTGGGGTGAATTCAGCCAGCAACGGCAACTCCCAGCCCTCAAGCATCCACGTTTTCCGTTGTACCCAGCTCCTACTCAAATTTCAACGATTTAGAGACGACTTTTCAGACAGTGATCGATTCAAAGATGCGATAGCGCCGCCTCCGTAGCGTTTTGTGACTCTTGAAAATTTTCGTCGATTCAAATGTCGTCATTCATCAGATTCACCCTTCCTGCGTGGAACATCTTCTCACACGTACTGGCGGTTACATCCGCTTTTCGACGCAATTGGTCGGCAATTGCAAGACGCAACCCTCACCAGCGGTCACCCCTGTGCAAGGCCCGCAGCGCAGCGACGCATTAATTCTGCGCCTGTACTTTGGAACACCTCGCCCCAGACCCACGATGCATGTCGTGTTAACCCCGCGGACCTTACGGCGTGCTTGCGGCGCGCCCGGCCGACGGCCAGTAGCAAGCGAGCGAGGGGGGCGCGCGAGGCTGCCTCCTAACGCGGCAAGCGTGCAGCCGCCAGGGATCTCTCCGTCAACAGCTCTTTCAAGGCCCCGCGCGACGCCAAATCATACCCACACAAAATTCTCCCATCACTCTTTATCCACAATTGCGCGAATCGCAGCATCAAGTCGGGCCCAACGCGCCCCGCGACCGGTCCCATCGATTGACATAGCGTGAATGCGGTGGACACAACTGGTGCTGGTAATTTTCCGGCCCCTTGCCCCTGCGAGCATCGCACCTTCTGCCCCGCGCACTCCCCGCACAGCTCCGAATCCCCGAGCTCCTCGTGACACGTGTCGCTGAAGTCGAACTCCCCGTCGCACGCGTGGCGCGAGCACTCGCAGGCCAGCACCGTCGGGAAGCGCCTCTTGAACGCCTCCTCCGCCTGGCCCGCAATCTCGTCCACCACGTCCTCCACGCTGGCGATAAGGTCGTCCAGCCTGTCTCCCTGCGCCGCCCCGGGGAGGAGCAGCAGCAGGAGGGCCGCCGCCCAGGCGTGCTGAGCCCAGGCACGCCGCATGGCTTGCTCGGTGTTGGGTCTCCCTCGCCGGGGGGGGTGATGGGCGGTTGGGGGACGCGGTGTGTGTGTGTGTTTGGAGGCCCCGGTGCGCCACAGGTTCTGCACGTTCCGCACACACAAGATCGATTTTTTTCCAAATCGCGTTATGACGCCCAACGGGGCGGGGCTTGACCCGGTGAGTCATGTGAGCGGTTCCTCACACCTGCCAACGCGACGGGCGTCTGCGGACTCTGGACATTGTCCAGGGCGGACATCGGCGGATGCCTTAAATGCCCAAGCGCGCAGCTCAAAGCCTCTGGAGCGGTCCTTCGCCGGGCGGCGCCCTGGCCCGCGCTGCCCAAACAGCCTGAGCCGTTTATGCGTCCTTGGACAGTCGCTGCGCTGTTCCGTCAATGACGCGTGACACTGTTTTGTGGTGATCCGCTCGGAAAGCAAGCAGTACCAGTGCAGTCCGGGCCTGTTGGGAGAATCGCATCCTTGTCGCAGTTCGATCCGCCTTGTCGCAGACAGTATCGGGTGGAGCTACAACCACATGGTGGCTGACTTTCCGTGGCCGAATTGTGGGAGGGGAAGCTGGCCCCAAGCCGGGTTCACTGGCAGGAAACGGCAAGTTTGCAATGCCGGCTGTGATGCCATTTCGACACAAAGTGATGCCGTCACAGTGATTGCGATAGCATAAAAGTGGCTGCGATGGCATCAATTTGTGTCCAATGGCGTCACAATTGGCAGCGCAAACAGGCTGTTTTCTACTGGTGGTTTGGGTGGCAAGAAGTATGGGCGGCCATGAAGATCAGCGACAGGGGTGACGACAAGCGCTGGGGTCCATCTGTTGCTGCGATTGGGACATGCTTGGGCCTATGGAACCTGAATTTCTACCATGGCTTTTGCCATGCACAAGAGAGTCTGAGATTCTGTTGACTTGCGCAAGTTTCACGCCAGATGGCGCCTTGCCGAGGCCCCTGGACTGATCGTGCGCCGTCAATCGAACACCCTTGTCGAGGGGGGGACTGTCATTGTCGTCAGTGTGCGCCGCCGAACGCTGGGATGCAGTTTTGTGCTCTTGGGTCCGGGCCCCGAGTCCGGGTGGGCACAAAACTGCGTTTGCAGATTTCGGCGGGGGTGAGCCTGGGAATAAAATCTTTGGACGCGGGTGGGCGACGCTGCTCCACCGAGGACCTGCCTACAGACGTGCCGCCTCTTCTCAGGAGATGAACGGTGGTTGGTGGGCCCATTTCAGTGCTGTATTGCTTCCCCTCGCACGACCACTTCAGGGTCGGCAGGTGCGATGAGAAGATATTTTCAGACATCTCCACGGCGTAGTTTTGGGGATGCAGCAACCCCGCCAGGATTCACCTTGAAATGGAAACACTGTCCGCTGGACTGCCCAATGGGGCCACTGCCATGCATTTGCTGTGGTTGTAAGAGCACATTTATCGGTCGGTGGCATTGATAGGCGGTGCTATACAGCTGTGTAGTTCCTGCGGGAACTGTTCTCATTGGCAGTCGTGCCACCTTACTTAGGTGACATTTGCCAAATAGCACCGGCGCTATTCCCTGCGTGCATCCGCAACTTCAAGGTGCTATTCCTACGCCGAATAGCATCGGGGCACTGCTGGAAAATTCTGTGCGATTAGCACCGGGTGCTTTTCTGGGGTGCTGTTTGGCCTGGAGCGTTGCTACTGTGTGCCCAAATAGCACCAGTCGGGGCCCAATAGCATTGGTGTGCTATTGCTCCCCCAGCCGTTAATAATGGTTTTAGACAAGCACTGCTATTCAGATAACCGAATAGCACCACCGGTGCATTAGTACCCACCAATGAAGATGCTATAATTGATGAAAAACATCGCCCACCTCAAATTAGTGCACCTGAAGTAACCATTGTCTTTGCTGAATTGCTCAAGAGCACCCAGTTTTCTGGAAGGAACGTGGAAAAGGAAGAAAACTCTGCCCTAGTTTCGGTGGACCACCACACCAACGGTGCATTTAGAAAGTTTGTTCAATTTATACAACCTTGTTGTAATTGCAACTGTTGTGCGACGACGATAATCGAGCAACATGCAATATTAATTGTGGGTTTTGAGGCGTGGCTTCAACGGGCAAATATTGGAGAGGGGCCTTACCATTGATAAAACAAAATCCGTTTTAAGCGTGTTGCCAAGTCGTGTGCCACTCCGTTTGAAGGTCTCAGCTGCGATGTTTGCAATTTGTAAACGTCTACAGAATCTTCAAAATCGAATCGGCCAACTGAAGTGGATTATGTTCGCCGTCGATGTGGGCAGGTGGTTGATGTTTTGCTAGAACAGCAACCGACTTACGGGGGTTCATGTGACATCCTGCCGTCATTGTACTTTGGTTCATTGCGATCTTTGCAATCCATGATATCATTGAACTCTTGAAACCGATAGGCCAAGGTTGATTGAAGCGGTGTGTTCGCGGAGAAAAAGGTGTTGCAGGTGGGCCGCAAAGTCTGCCTGTTGCCTTACTATGGGTAGGTTCAACTCTATCTGTAAGTTGATCAGTTCAGTGCCGCAACCAGCAAGTGATGAATTTGCCCATCAACCTGAGTGCAACTGCATTTTTTGGCATAACCCCTGTTAAATTGATTGAAGAGGATTACATCGAAGTGAATAAGCCACTTGGATGGTTGTGAAGGCAAGCAGTTGGGCCATTCAGCAGTGTTGCTCTCAGGCAACCGGTACAATCCAACCAGTGTATACTGATTACACAAGTGTACTGAATTACACCATTCTTTCAGACTTGGGTATAAAATTCGTAAGGGCTGGCGTTCTGTGAGGCACGAAACGTTGTTGGGATTACAAAACGAGCCCAAAGTCGACACAAGGACCCGCTCCCTCCATGTCGGCCAATTAAAGGGATCAAGGAGACTGCTATCCCCACCAGCAAGAAATTGGAGGGAGGGGGAGGGGGGAAGCTGTGTTCGACATGTGAGTGGCCATCTCACAAAGGAACTAGGCATCAAGAGATACCTTAAGCTTCTGCTTGGCACCAATGGTGCTTAGGCCGATGTGGAGCACCATGCCTTGAGTTCGCAACTCGTGAAGT
This sequence comes from Ostreobium quekettii, assembly GCA_905146915.1. Lineage (NCBI taxonomy): Eukaryota > Viridiplantae > Chlorophyta > Ulvophyceae > Bryopsidales > Ostreobiaceae > Ostreobium > Ostreobium quekettii. Next base: position 28,467 of record CAJHUC010000955.1, on the reverse strand, counting down.
CACGTTATTGTGCTTCAAATCCCCCGGGGGTGTGTGCTTGCTAGATATTGCAAGGGCCAGGAATTCTGAGTGGATATCCTACGCAATTGTGTTTTGTGCTATATGAGTGATGTTGCGGCCCGTCGGCAGCCGTTGGTTTCCGGAGGCTCTGGCGTTGTTACGCGCATTGGCCTGATGTGGGGGACGCCCTACTCATGACCCTTGGTGTGGGGGACGCCCTGCCCAAGATAACTATCCTCAACCCATGGTAACCGTTCTAGGTATTAGGATACGGGAGTAGGAGGGGTGGTCCGGCCTAGGTCCCCGTAAGGACCTAGGTGCCCGGGGAGGCGGGTCCGCGGCTCAAAGAGGGCAGGAACCCCACACCCATAGTCTTTTCGTATCATCAGCCAGGAGTGGTGCCAAGACAACCGGCAATGCCCTTTACGATGGGCCAGTCTGGGCCACGGGGAGCGCAGCCTCCGCTGCCGACTACGCAGCAGAAAATTCAGAGACTGCAGGAGATGTCTCCCTTTGCCCAAGAGCCGGCGACCTACCAGGCTCCTCAGTATTAGCAGCCACCAGTGGCTCCTCAATATCAACAGCCCGAAAGGGTATATCAGCCCGAAAGGGTATAGCAGGCGGCCATCGCCCCAAGGCAGCAAGTGGTCCCATCACAACCATATGGAGAACTCTCCCATCCGTTGGAGTCGGAGGAGTTCGAGGGAGTGTATGGGCACCTGCCAAGCTACATGCAGGCACCTGAGCCATAGCATCAGGAACAGTATGCCGCAGTGGCTGAGGAGCTGCCAAGGGCCATAGAAGGGCCACCACCACCGCCAGCCGATTACGACCCCATGGGGCCCGGATATGTGGGCTAGGGGTATTTGACAGCAGCGCAGGGAGTGCCCTTCGCCCTTGTATATTTACATCCTGAAAGGGAACCTCAGGTGAGCATGCCTGAGATGAATACTCAAGGCATGAAACCCCCAAAGTGGAATGAGGATAAGCAAGCATTGACCAAGTGGTTGCAAGAGATTATTATGTATTTCAAAACCACTATGGCACCCCGATCTCAATGGGGTTGGATCGCACTGAATACTCTTGAGGAGTCAGTGAAACACGGCCTGCTTGCCCAATTGGGACACTTATGGGGGGTTACAATTGATGCAGAAGTGCTCTCACAGCCAAAATTCCAACTGTCATGGGAACAATTTAAATATGGCATGGAGACACTTTGTGATCATAAATGTTCAGACTTTGACATAAGGTTTGAAATTGCAGCCTTTACGAAGGCAGGGACCTCGGGTCCCGATACAATCAAATACATGCAGCTCTTGGAACAAATGTTTCTCAAGTGTGAAAATGAACTTGATGACTTTTCCAAGTTGCATGCATTACATAATGGACTTCGTCCAGATATAAAAAGAAAATGTTTACTGAACAAAGATGATGAGCAGTGGACCACATACGCCAGCTTGAGGGCTCATTTGTATAAAGTTGGTCCCACATATGAACAAGAATATAAGGCATATGGTGCTCGTCGAAATGAAGGCCGAAATGGCAAAGCAAGTGCGAGTAATCGCCTTCCCCCTAATCGGATTATTCAAAAACACCACGCATTGAAAGTGGACAATCGGGGAAAGCCCATTTTGAATAATAGGCCGAAAGGTCGAGGGGGAGTGGCTAATAAAATTCTCGTGCTAATGACTCGCAGGCCCAAGGTGATCGTGTTTACGAGCCGCTGGCCGACATACGCAATCCCATGGAAGGGAAGATGGTCACTGACGGGTCGCAGTTACGCGACACTATGGTGGAGGTTCTCAAAAGAGCCGGCCGGTGCTTTAGATGTTTTAAATCATACACCGCCGACCACCTCTCCACGGGTGACTGTCCAGGCCAAGGAAAGTTGCCCATGATGCTGGTACGCCCTGGCCATTCAGTGAGATCCTCACACACAGTTTCACGTGCACTCTGTTTGGCAGCACGGAAACATAATGTGAATAGTGCAAAACTGATGCAAGCACCACTGGATGTGAGACATAATATGGCACCAATGGTTCCTGTTCCTAAACTGAGCACTTTGCAAACTGCTGTCAATAATGTGGTGAAAACTCGTCACACACATGCACAGTCTGGAACAACCCGGAAGGGTCTGCACAGTGATATGGATCATTCTGATCGCATGTTGAAACCTGTGCACTTCAACCACATTCAATCCTTGGTAGCCCACCAGTTTACACTGGATGCGTGTGCTAACCCCAGTGGGGATAACGCACTTTGTGAGCGATATTGTTCACGAGATACCAGTTTCTTGATGAAACCATTATCTCATGAATTTGCGTGGATCAATCCACCTTTCAAGAATGCTGAGCCATTCTTAGATCACTACTTTGCTGAACGAGCAAAGGCTCCCAAGCACGTGGGAGCATGCATCCTTCTACCCGCTTGGTGGGCTTTTACTGACAATCCCAGGCTGCGCCAGTTGCGCACCCTTATCCATTACCCAAAGGGTACCCGGTTATTCACACAACCGGACATGGACCGTACTGGCCGCCAAGAAATGCCTGGTATCCCTTGGCCAGTCAATGTGTATTATCAACCCCCTGAGGGGGCAGCGGGATACTTCATTCGCGGGGTCTCCCAAAACCATCCTCGCTTGACCTTTACCGGTCAAGTGGGACATCAACCAGTGTCCATCCTCTTTGACACGGGGGCGACTGGCACTGCCTATATCAACCCGACCTATTGTCGTCGGTTAGGCTTAACACCTAAGCATCCGAAATCCACATCCAATCGACAGCTCCGTCGCCTACATCCCCTCCAGTGACTGGCGCAAGCTACTCGTCGTATTGTGGATCCCACGGAGTTTTCCACGCCCCCACATGTGAACTCTTCTCCATCCGAGGCTGAAGTCCTCCTCGCGGACGGATCCTCCCTTCCTTCTTTGGGAGTGGTTGATGTCCCCTTAACCATTCAGGGTTACAAGGACACCGTTCGTTGTGTGGTCATTGACCTCTCTGACGATTATGACATCATTCTCGGTGGCAATTGGCTCTATGAGCACGCTGGTGACATTGATTATCGTCAGGGCCACATCCGTGTGGTTTCCCGTGTTCGCAAAATTACCCTTCGCAGTTCTCCCCGGGTTCCTCTGGCTCTCCCTTCGCCGGCTCGCCGGTTGGGTCATTTGTGTTCCTTAGGATATGCTCGGGGCGCCTACCAGCGGGGTTCTCCTCTCCGTTTGGTTTTGGTTTGCCGGGTCGGCGATCTCCCTGAGGGGGACGCACCAGGCCCTTCGGCCACTCCAGGTCGATAGACCACATCCCACGCGGTGAATCCTGCACACATTAAATCCCTCTTGGAGGAGTACAAGGATCTCTTTCCTGATGAACTCCCTACTAGCCTTCCCCCAGATCGGGGGGTGGCTTTGGCCATTCCATTAGAAGAGGGAACCAAACCGGTAAAGCGACCAGCTTTTTGGTACAGTCCAAAGGAAATGGACGAGATCAGATCACAGGTAGATTACCTATTGAGAAAAGGTCTGATCACAGAGAGCAGCAGCCCATTTGGGGCTCCAGTACTTTTTGTACCAAAGCCAGATGGCAGCCTCCGAATGTGCATTGACTATCGAGCACTGAACAAAGCCACAATTAAGAATAAGTGGCCAATCCCTCGAATAGATACCCTTTTGGATCAACTGCAAGGGGCCAAGATTTTTTCGGCTATAGACTTGCAGCAAGGGTATTATCAACTTCGGATTGACAAGGCCGATTGTGCCAAAACGGCTTTTGTGATGCCGTTGGGCCTTTACGAGTTCAAGGTACTCCCTTTTGGACTCGCGAATGCCCCAGCGATATTCCAGCAGACGATGCACCATATATTTGGTGATCAAATTGGCAAACACGTTCTGGTTTACCTAGACGACATCTTAGTGTTTAGCCAAACTGCTGAAGAACATCTTATTAAGATGCTTAATAAGCACCTTCGACAGGTGTTAGAAGTGCTAAGACAACAGAAGTTGTATTGTCGCATGCACAAATGTCAATTCAACAAGGAGGAAATCTCCTACCTAGGACATCTGGTGTCTCAAGAGGGCATACGCCTGGATCCCAAAGGGATCGAAAAGGTTAAGAACTGGCCTGTACCACAATGGGTAAAGCATATACCGTATTTACCCGGTATTAGTAGGCACCCCCTGTTAGTATCCACCCCCCTCTTTGGGGGTCGAACCCACGTTAGTATCCATGACCCGGTGTTAGTATCCACCCCCAAACCTCACCAGAGCAGAAACGACAGAAGGCGCAGATGGTCGCAAGGGAAGTCGGGGGCTGGTGCTGGACTTCGTTGCCCTGTCTGGACCATACCGCGTTCCCTGCGATTCGCACATCGACGGGGACGATCGGGTCGGGGTGGGTGTTGTCGAGGGAGAATTTGGAAGTGTGCCCGCGAAAGGCCGCAAGCTCGACTGGCCGCCGTTGGCGTTCTCAGCGCAGAATCGGAAGGCAGCGACCGACGCCTCAAGGCCCGATGATAGAAGCGGTCAAGAATTCAAAGCCACCCTGGTTTTTGGATTGAGCCAACCTGCTCCCCGGCCGGCCAGAGCAGGTTCTGGCCTGGCGCATGCCACATGCCCCCCAAGGGCCCAGCGCCAAGAATGGGCAGGCAACGGCATTGGTGAGGGCAACTGCCATTGCGAGGCCCTGCCTTGCGAAACTAGCCGTAAAACGCTGCGAAGGTGGGGCAAAACACATCTCACTGGCTACTAGGCCACAGACCCAATTACGGATCCCGCAGCCTTCCCAGCTGCCATCAGCGAGGGAAAATGCCGCGTGTCAAGCATCATCGCGACGTTGTGCCCCAGCGAGTCGAGACCCATGTCAGGCCTTGTTCTTTGCATTACAGAGGCAAATGCACCTCAAGCATTCCAGCGAACCCCTGACGGCCCCAATTGCCAGTCGCCAGCAGCTGGTGCAGCCCAAGTCAAGGCCGCCAGTTCCTATGAAGAGGCTGACAACATTCCACACTAGCATCGCCATTTTTGTCCATTTGGGGCATTTCATGGCATATTTGTCAAACATTTTCTTTGTCTACTCTTTGGAATCAGGGGTCTAAACCGCGTTAGTATACATGACCCGCTATTAGTATCCACAACTTGTTTTGGGGGTCCAATACATGCCTACTAATACCGGGCAAATACGGTACAACAATTCCTCGGGCTGGCAAACTATTTTCGAAAGTTCATACAGGGCTATTCGAAAATGGCTACTCCCCTGACGGACTTGACCAAACAGAATGGCAAGTGGGAGTGGACAGCAAAATATCAAAAGACATTTGAGCATATAAAGGGGTGTTTAACCACAGCTCCATTGCTCAAGATGCCAGACCCTGAGAGACCCTTTGAGGTCATAGCAGACGCATCTCAGACTGCTGTGGGAGCAGTTTTGATGCAGGATAATCATCCAATCTGCTACGCCAGCAGAAAGTTCCTCCCGGCGGAGTTGAACTATAGTGTGACGGACCAAGAAGCGTTGGCTTCTATTCATGTTGTTCAGTTATGGAGGTGTTACCTTGAAGGGACACGCTTCAAACTAGTGACAGACCATTGTCCGTTAACTTACCTTAAGTCACAACCACAACTGAGCCAAAGATAGGCTAGGTGGTCAGAAATCTTACAACAATTTGACTTTGACTGGGAATATCGCCCAGAGCGAAAGAATGTGGCTGATCCACTCTCTCGCATTCCCCTATCTCCTGATGAACAGGAAGCCAGGAGGAAAAGTCAACTGATTGTCTGTGGCTTAAGAGTAATACACAAGCTCAGAGATAAGAAAAAGACGGTAGAGGCAGACGATCTTGCCTCCAGGATCCGTCAGCCCTATGGCCAAGATCCCCAGCTTGCGTCTGTAAAACAGCAACAAGAGATGCGCTGTACAGAGAGGATGTGGCTGCGAGGCAAACAGGTATATATACCAGCCAGTCTGCGGACTGAGATCTGCCAGTTGGCTCACGACCATCCAAGTGCAGGACACTTTGGTCAAGCCAAGACCCTGGACTTGGTCCAGAGGCATTACTGGTGGCCAGGAATGCAACGAGAAGTGCAACTATATGTTGATACTTGCCTGGTTTGTCAACAGGCTAAGTACTCTCGTTAAAAGACCCCAGGCTTATTACAGCCTCTGGGCATTCCTGAGGAGCCCTGGACTGAATTGTCCATGGACTTCATCACACAACTGCCAAAAACTAAGGGAGGTCATGATGCTATCGTCATGTTCGTCAATAGACTGACCAAAATGGTCCGCCTCGCAGCCACGACCACCGAGCTCTCCGCAGAAGAAGCAGCTGACCTGTTGGTGCAAAATGTGATAAGGCACCACGGTCTCCCCTCTCAGATAGTGTCCGATAGGGACGTTTGGTTCACTTCCAGGTTTTACCGGTACCTGGCAGAGAGGTGGAAAATTCAGCTCAACATGAGCATTGCGTACCATCCACAGATGGATGGCCAGACCAAAGTCATGAATCGGATTTTGGAGGACTACTTATGCAGTTATACGCATTCTGACCATGCGTGTGGGATGAACTGTTAGCCATGGCCGAGTTTGCAATGAACAACTTGAAAAATAGTTCCACCCAAGAGACCCCGTTCTATTTGAACTACGGTCAACACCCAAAGAGTCCCTTAGCTCTTGGGGTGCAAATTCGGAAGCCTTTGAAGGGCTATGACAATCCGAATGCCCGTGGCTTGGCAGTGGTCATTGATAGGGCACAGCAGCCTTACTTAAGGCATACTAGTACACCCCTCATGGAGGGACTACCAGCTGTGACACGATTCGATCACCATGTCCAAGCAGCGCTGAAAGAGGCCAGAGCGTGCTTGGAAAAAGCACGAGATAGGCAGTCAAAGCAGGCGGACTGCCATCAGAAGGATGTGTCGTTTAACAAAGGAGATGACATCCTCCTTTTGACACAACATATCACCCTCAAGCACCCTGGAACTCGAAAATTGTTACCGAGGTGGATTGGGCCCTTCACCATCCTTGACCGGATAGGTTCTGTCGCATACCGACTAGAACTTCCGGAAAGCATGCATAAGATACATCCAGTATTTCATGTATCAAAGATTAAGCCATATAAGGTCAGTGGCAAAGTACAGCCACCTCCAGTTCCTATCAAAATCGAAGGAGAACTGGAATATGAAGTTGAACGCATTTTGGATAAAAGAATTAAAAAGCGCAGAAAGCGCCAGAACTCGGTAGAGTACCTTGTCAAATGGCTGGGATACGGACATGAGCATAATAGCTGGGAATTAGCAAAAGCAGTTGCAAGTGCACAAGAACTGGTTCAAGCATTTGAAAATGGAACAACTCCTGTTGTGCATATATCAACTGACCGCAGTACGAAACGTACACGTTGAAATGAGCTCATGTGTGGTTATGCCTTTGACAGATCTTGCTGAAGTGGGCACAAAGGCAGACTGGATATACCGGGCCCCATTCGCGTATGCTGTTCGGACACATGAACGCAATGTCCGCAGCTATTCTGAACGGGGAGCGTCTGGCCACTGATCAGCCATTGATCCAACCCCCTCGAGAGCCCGTTCATGCACGTGGGCAAGGACGAGGTCCTTCGCAGCCTTGGGGTGGTCATGGTTGGGCAGTGGGTGGCCGCATGTATCGGGGTCGGGGATGTGCAAGGTGACCTGCATGTTCCCCATGCTTTTCCTTGCCGAACACAGGTCGGAAGGTCAGAAACATTCCAGCCTCTGTGCTGACAGAAGAGTTTTAATGAGGGTTGTCAAAGGCCGGCAGGTCATGTAAAACAACCACTCTTTCTCTTCACCACACTTGTATCGTTGTCACGCAAACTGGGCATGTGGCAAATCGCACAGCCAGTTTTAGTGAACACATATAATATTTCTGCTCCCGTATCCCTACATCGGGACGAGGACGCCCCACTCCCTGAGGGGGACGAATGTTACGCGCATTGGCCTGATATGGGGGACGCCCTTCTCATGGCCCTTGGTGTGGGGGACGCCCTGCCCAAGTTAACTATCCTCAACCCATGGTAACCGTTCTAGGTATTAGGATACGGGAGTAGGAGGGGTGGTCCCGCCTAGGTCCCCGTAAGGACCTAAGTACCCGGCGACGCGGGTCCATGGCTCAAAGAGGGCAGGAACCCCACACCCACACGCTTTACGTATCAGGCGTTGCCCCGCCCTGCAGCACAGCCGTTGGAGGTCGGCTGGCCTCTCCACCTCGGACGGTGGGCTTTTCCGGGGCAGTCGAATCAGTGGTCGCATGGTGGGCCAAATGCTCGACAGGGATCGATCCCCGAGGCCTGCTGTCGGCGAGAGGTGGTGGCGCAGTGGTGAGGCAGTTCGTTGGCTCGCGGGAGGCCAGAGAGTGGGCTAGAACGGTTACACAGATTCACAGCATGCGCGCGCACATATTGCATGCGCGATGCCCGATCGCGGGTCCATCGCTGTCACATCAAGACAAGACAACTCATGTGCGCGCCTAGGCACGAAGTCACCATCCACCGTTCACCTATGATCGACCCATTGTCCTCTAATTCCAAGCGTCTAATACCCGACCCCCTGCCCCTAAGTACTGCAACTTCAGGAGGCCGTAACTTCGCCAATTCTTAACGGAATTGGGCGTTTAAAAGCACGTTGGAACCAGAAAGCTCTGAATAATACTCCAAAAGGTCGATTTATTACACAATTCTCATTCTATAAAACGTCAATAACTGCCTAACCCCAAGCAGCCACGTCACAAGTGATAAGTTTGTAAATGAGTAGCACATGAGGGTGTCTTTTTGGTAAACAAGACATTACCTAACCACCCGCGGTGGTGCAGTAGTAGTGAAATAGTAAGTGTGGAGGGCAGCCAGTCTGAATGAATCGATAGCCAGGAGTGTGTAGAGCAAATAAGACACTTAGTTGGGTCTAGGTGAATAGAACGAGGAAGCAAGCGTGTTTGTGCACTTTACCCAAAGGAAGGGGATGCAAGACTATGAAAAAATTTGATGTGGCTATTATATTACTAACTATGTTCCAAGTTGTTGATTTGGTAATTACAATATTTGCATTCCATTGAGTTGCATTGTTTGCACTTTCAACACAAACTCATTGTTGAAGCTAGCAATATGCAAAGCCACATTTTCCAACACTCAAATGCTCATGGGAAGAAAGGAAGTTGTGATGCAATGTATACCATGTAGGGCCAAAATGATCTGTGTATGGCAATTCCACTATAATGTTGAGTTGTGCATCACAATCTTGATGCACCTAACCACTAATCAATCGCAATGAACACCTTGGAAAGCGAAGCCTATTGCATCTACATCAAAAAAAATTCTACATTGACTCCCAATCAAACGTTCATGCCATTGTGTTGGTGTTGGGATTGGTGTGCAGCTGACGTCACTTGTGAACAATGCCTATTCCACTGATCGGTAGGTTGCCCTTTGATGTAGATGAGCCCCCAAGTTGGTAGAAGCTACAAATCCGAGGTTGTTGCTGAGGAGATCCAGGAGCTCCTCAAATCACTAATTGAGGACCTCATTGAGCATGATGAGGATGAGCCACCTGAGGTGAATAACCGCACAACATTACGGTTTAATCAATCTTCAGCTCCCTCCTCTGCTCTTTGCATTATCAATACTGGCAGAAAGTCCAAGATCCCAATATATAGAGGGCATATACCCATACGTAGAGTGGACAGGCGATGGCAGTACTATTCAATACCCCATCTCCTTCCATAGGTAATTTTATTTAAGAACACCTTATTAGCTATAGCCACCCCAACCTAAAGACCACCCAATCAGTGGTTGTATGCCTAGGAGTTTTCAGGTGGGGTGTAATGTTCCATAATCTTTTCCCAATATATTGTTGGCGATGCTTATCGTTTGCAAGTTGTTTCGATATTGCATTGTTAATACCATAGACATTTAGTATAGGGTAGCTCCGAGACGATGAAATTTGTTGTTTTTGTCTTTGGATATTTTCTACATATCATTGATTTGCATGATTTTTGGCCGCAACATTAAAGGCTAATGAAAGTCATTGACATCAAATATGTTTTGCATGGGAATTGCTGCTGCAGGAAACATTGCACAGGCGGGGAAGGGGGGTGCTCAAGGTGCGTCTCTAACATGATTGATGCTTGCTTACAGCACCTCGTCAAGCAAAATGTGTGCATATAATATATGTATGCACATATTATGTGTGCAATCGTACGGGCGCAGACGATTCCCTGCCACATGGATAAAATCATGTATATTGAATGCATTATTGCTTGTCTCCAGGGTATTTTCATCGCTTGTCTTGCTGGTGCCAGTGGCTTTTTCTTGGCGAAGGAGATACGCAAGAGCGCATGAGATAGCAATAGAGGAAGGATGCAAGGGGCGCAACCCGCGCTCTTAGATGACCGTCTTCCCTTCCGCCATCTCATGTGTGTTGTCACGTGTACCCCTTGTTGAACAGAATTGGCGCACAATGAGCCATAGTCGCTTGGTTATTGACCTTATGGGATCCCTCAAGAATGAATGTTCCTCATGATCGTGATGCATAAATGGCACTTTCTCCTCAGGAGCTGGCATGTTTTGCTAATCCATTTGGGGAAGATATCAGGGAACAAAATGTGGGTGTAAACATGTAAAATCGTCGATTGCAACGGACTTCATGGTGTGAATTCCACATATTTACAGTCACATGTGAGTGCACAACCTGCTTGCATATGGAACTCCCTTCCGTTCAAAATGTCCCATTGCGCCATGCTATAAACCTATTAGGTAGCATATTTGCACAACGTCGATCCTACTATCGTGGAATATTGTTTCAATGTCATGTTAATAATTTCGCTGTATTTGGGCTGGTGCTGGCGGCACCCGCCACCATAAATATTATATTGATCTCAGCATTTTCGGTGCCTAAGCTTGCAGTTTCGCGGCAGAACCACAAGTGACGGTGTTGAAGGTGGCAGCATGACTATACTTGCCACAGGGATCTGTGCAATATTACTACCAACCCCAAGCAAAACTACTTGCTCTAAAAGATACCCTAAATGCAGGCCTTTTTGAGACATAACACTTCCATCGCATCTGTGATTGTCTGCCTCTAAAGTTTCCTACAGGTGCGGTTATGTTACAACTCTTTGACATAAAATGGCTGAGGTATCAAACCTGGCGAACGAAGGCGGGAGTACATTGTAATGTTGGCAGTCAAGTCACTGGCGGCTCTGGCGGCCTACTGGCGGTTCCGCCATGGCGGAACCGTATCAACTGGCTAAACGTTGGTTACAGCCTGGTGCCCGCCACTGGATGTGAACTTGCCCCCGCGACTGCTCCCCAAGGCCTGGTGTCGGCCAAGCGACAACTTGTATGCAATGCATACACACAGGATGCTCACAATACTGTGATGCCATCACAAAGTGTGAAGATGAGATAAAACACACACAGGGTCTCGGCACAAGAATATTACAAGTATTGTACAACCCAAGAAGATTACGCCTGTGTTAATCCCCACCAGGATCTGTGGAATGAAGGCGGGGAAGCTCCCGCCTTAGACACTCCCGCCAACATGGCCATAAGTGGCCATCTCCTCCCACCCACTGCTCATTCACCACTGCCGTCCAAGGGATGACCTCCTTTTGGCCCGTAAGGAACCACGGGAGGTTTAGTTGGACTTCTTCACTGATGAAGGGAGGGTTGTCGGGGTCACAGTTCTCCACAACGCCTTCACAAGCGTAGTACTGCACTTCAAAGTGGCGCACGTCATATCCGTTTTCTTCACTGGGGTCGAATACCCTGGTGACTCTGGCGATGTCAAACACCCGGGCCCAGGCATCGGCGTCTTCGTCTGCCATCCGAATGGCGACAGTCACCCCGGAGGCAACGTCGTGCTCTGGTCGGAACGGTCTCACGTCGGCAGGTCTTGGGGCCCTGTGTGAGTGACCAAAGAACATTGCACGCTCCCCTGGGATGGGGCCCACGTCCCTGTACAATGGGCGGGTAGAACTAGTCAGTAACCGCATGCCACATTGGGAGTCAAACCACAACACTGATATCAAAGGTTGGACGTTACCAAAGGGGCAAATGGGAAGAAACATACAACATGCAGTACAGACCAAGACCACGCAATGGCAGCCCCCGGGGCGGAGATGCCACGCAGGCAGTGTGCTGAAGGTCATTTATACAAAGGCAGGGTGTTTGTGCACGACAGATGAGATGACGGGCCCAAAGGTTTTTTTATGGATATGAAACAATGTGGCAGAGGTGGTATGTTGTGCACAAAAACCATCACACCTTTCCACTACGGGACCAAGCTCAGTGGTGGGCCCCTGGCTAGGCACGGGCAAAAGGTCGTCCTCGTCCCCGCGGCCACACTCTGCCACCCTGAGGGATCCTCCCACTCGGTCGTCGACGTCCCCTTCCGGAAAGGTGGACCTGTGGTCCTCAATAAAGGTTTCCCGCCACCGTAAGGCGTGGACGTAACGCGCCCTTAGGACGGTGGCAGGGCCCTCCTCGCCAGACAAACCAGCTGTGGAGGCAAGTAGGCTTCTGAGCTTGCCGACGAACTTCAGTGCCCTCTCTCGTATCCCAGCGAATTGTTGGAGCGGCGTCCTTGGCTCCAGAGATAGGCTATCGAAAGAGGGTATCACAGCATCCTCAAGGAACACTGGCCACCCGCCGCCCTCTGGCCGCCCCACCCAGGCCTGGCCGGGCAAGTCGTGTTCTCTACCGTACACCACAGGGCGGCCACCCTCCATCCGGAAGAGGAATGCGTGGTAGCACCTATCATTGCAATCCGTGATATCACACTTAGGACGGCAAGAAATTGCTCGGTTTGGAGTTTAGAGGCAAAACCGAAATCTGACCGAGGTGCACCTGGCGCAGCTATGGCACAAAAGGGAGCAAGCCCTCCTTGCAAAAATATATTCATGTCCAGGTACACTTCCCCCCTTTTGGCACAGTGACGGTTCCATGATGGAGGAACCGTCAGTGTCCCAAGAATGGCGATTGCTCCGAACACGTATGGCCCCCTTTTGTCACAGCTGCGGTTCCGCGATCGCGGAATTGTCAATGCAACAAAAACGGCGGCCTCAACGAAATTGCAAGGCCACCTTACGTCAAGTGAACGGTTCCGCGATCGCGGAACCGTCAATGCAACAAGAATGGGGGCCTCTCCGAGACAACAAGGCCATCTTTTTAAGACACTCCGGGCGACGGAACCGTCAATGCAACAAGAATGGGGGCCTCTCCGAGACAACAAGGCCATCTTTTGGCACACTTGCGGTTCCGCGATCGCGGAACCGTCAAAGCAACAAGAACGAGGGTCTCTCCGAGACCACAAGGCCACCTTTTGGAACAGTTGCGGTTCCTCGATCGTGGAACCGTCAAAGCAAGGAGAATGGGGGTCTCTCCGAGACCACATGGCCACCTTTTGGCACAAGTGCGGTTCTGCGATCGCGGAACCGTCAATTCAACAATAATGGGGGTCACTCCGAGACCACATGGCTACCTTTTGGCACAGGTGCGGTTCCGCGATCGCGGAACCGTCAAAGAAAGGAGAATGGGTGTCTCTCCGAGACAACATGGCCACCTTTTGGCACAGGTGCGGTCCCGCGATCGCGGAACCGTCAATGCAACAATAATGGGGGTCACTCCGAGACCACATGGCCACCTTCTGGCACACTTGCGGTTCCGCGATCGCGGAACCGTCAATGCAACAAGAACGAGGGTCTCTCCGAGACCACAAGGCCATCTTTTGGAACAATTGCGGTTCCGCAATCGCGGAACCGTCAAAGCAAGGAGAATGGGGGTCTCTCCGAGACCACAAGGCCACCTTTTGGCACAGGTGCGGTTCCACGATCGCGGAACCGTCAATGCAACAGGAATGGCGGTTTGTACAAGCTCGCATGGCCAGCTTTTGGCACATTTGCGGTTCCGCGATCGCGGAACCGTCAATGCAACAAGAACGAGGGTCTCTCCGAGACCACAAGGCCATCTATTGGAACAGTTGCGGTTCCGCGATCGCGGAACCGTCAAAGCAAGGAGAATGGGGGTCTCTCCAAGACCACAAGGCAACCTTTTGGCACAGGTACGGTTCCGCGATCGCGGAACCGTCAATGCAACAAGAACGAGGGTCTCTCCGAGACCACATGGCAACCTTTTGGCACCACTTGCGGTTCCGCGATCGCGGAACCGTCAATGCAACAAGAACGTGGGTCTCTCCGAGACCACAAGGCCACCTTTTGGCACAGGTGCGGTTCCACGATCGCGGAACCGTCAATGAACCAAGAATGGGGGTCTCTCCGAGACCACAAGGCCACCTTTTGGCACAGGTGCGGTTCCGCGATCGCGGAACCGTCAATGCAACAAGAACGAGGGTCTCTCTGAGACCACAAGGCCACCTTTTGGAACAGTTGCGGTTCCGCGATCGCGGAACCGTCAAAGCAAGGAGAATGGGGGTCTCTCCAAACACGAATGGCCACCTTTTGCCACAACTGCGGTTCCGCGATGGCGGAACCGTTAATGCATCAAGAATGGGGGTTTCTAAGCAGCGATGTAGAGATGGCTGCGGTGCTGCCACCAATGGCCTGGGTGTGGTCCACACACACCTCTTACCTTCTTGACACGGCGTCTTCCTCGCATCGTCTCTCCGTCCCAAGTCCGGCAAACCTGTGCATGTTTCTGGGCTGATCGTCCTCTTGCACCCCATCCCCCTGCGTCCGGCTGTTTTGGTACCGGAGGGATCGCCGGTAGTCGTGCACCGCCTCAAGAAGGCGGTTGTGCTTGTCCTTGCAGCCGACGTACCGCAGGTTCTTCCAAGCCCTCCCCGCGACGGCCATTAGGTCCTCGACGTCCAGAGCCCCCTCGTTCTTGATGGCCTTGGATACCAGAGAGAAACTCTGGTCTATCTCCTGGTGGGTATGGCCCACTGGCAGGAAATGGACTTCGATTTCCTGTAAATAAGCAACCACACACAGTTGAGAAACAGACCATCAGCTGACGGCTCTTGGGCCTAGTGTGGTGGAGCCCACAGCGAGGGACAGAGATGCAATATGTGTGTTTGGAAGTATGCAAACAAACATGTCCTTACACCAAGGATTGGGCGGGTCCCAAAGCATAACCACATTTGCGCCCGCGCCCAAGCACCCAATCTCACCTTAAATAGGCCTTCGGCGAGGCACATGCCTGCAAAGCCCAGAAGGTAATGGTTTTTGTTGTCCTTGGCCGTGTTGTCGATTTGCAGGTCCAAACGAGGGGGGAGGTAGGGCTCTGGGAGGCCGCGGAGCCTGCCGTCTTCTTGGGCGTCCCGGATGATCTTCGCCAGTGCCGTGAGGGTGATATTGGAACTGGCGGCCCATTGCGGCACCGACCAGAACCCATACCACCCCCTTGCGTACGCTATTGCACCCATCAGCTTCACTGTGAGCGGGACGCCGACATTGCCCCCTTTATCTTGCAATGACTCCCGGGGCACGTTCGTTTTATTCTGATCCATGCCGTCCACATTGATCATGAGGACGGCGTCCCGGTTGCTCCTTGCAAAGTCGGCCCTCAGCCTCATTGCCTCCCGTGCTTGCCGCACATACTCCATGTGGCTGTTCTGTTTGGCGAGTAGTTGTTCCCGTGCCCGCTAGTTGTCGGGCCCCAGCAGTCCCCTGATCTGCTGGAAGGAGACGCACTGGTCGCACTTGCTAAAGAGCTGATGTTTGTACGGCCGGATCTGTATGCAAAGAGAAAGGCTTGGCGAGGATGAGGGTTAACTTATCCAAAGCTCGTATGCAAGCGTGTACATTTCTGAGATGCAGAAAGCGCACATAACCAATGTTGCCCTTCTCGCAGGCTCTCACCACACTGCAACAAGGACATTGTCAAGCATAACAACTGGCTCGTGCGGTTCCGCGATCGCGGAACCGCACACGCTTCCCCCAAGGCCCTTTCCTGGCCAGGAACTGGCTCGTGCGGTTCTGCGATGGCGGAACCGCACAAACATCCCTAAGGTCCTTTCTTGACTGGCAACTGGCTTGTACGGTTCCGCGATGGCGGAACCGCATAAACATCTCCATTGTCCGTTTCCAGTGTGGGGCAGGCTCGTGCGGTTCCGCCATGGCGGAACCGCACAAACATCTCCAAGGTCCATTCCCAGTGTGCAACAAGCTCGCGCGGTTCCGCCATCGCGGAATCGCACGAACATCTCCCAGGTCCATTGCCCAGCTTACAGTATGCTTGTGCGGTTTCATGATAGCAGAGCTGCTTTACATCAATGATGTGCTTCCAGCTGAGTGTCAGCTCACCAACGCCATCACCATCACGAGCAAGGATCATTCCATAACGGCGGATCTGCTATCGCGCAACCGCCAAGGCAACTCGAATTAGAGTCACGAGAGACAGGTACTTGTAGGTGAGAAGGAGGTCGAGTTGAATCGTAACTTTGTGCACTGGCTCCGTGGGCACCCACCTGGAAGAAGCTGGCGAGCCAGGCACGGCGGAAGGTTTGATAGGAGCTCGGCCTCGTCTCCACCCCCTGCCTGTCAGGCTGCGATAGGACGTGCCCCCTGTAGAACTGGTAAACGTCATTGAGGGTTGCGAACGACCCAGTTGGAAGGAACTCCCTAGTGCGCTCCTCGCCGGTGGTGCCTCTCACTGTCTTGTTGGGCAGAGGTTGCGCCAGAGCCACCAGTGTATCCGCTATCCAGCGTGTGCATTCTTGCTCCCGCGGCCCGTGTCCCATCCTAGTGTCCCTTCTCGCCACCTTGACTGGCACGTGATCCCCCACCGCCTGATCCGCGTCGCGCCTTCTCCTTCCAAAATTCCTCCTTGTCTCTCCGTGTGCGGCTTGGAAGGCTCTTACACACATGGGCTTGCCGAAGAGTCGGAGCTCGTAGTGCTCGTCGGTGCCTTGCCCCCAGACTTTGCACCAGGCCAAGATGTCGAGCATATCCCGCCTGCGCTGCCCGACGTCCTTTGCCCCCCAGATCGCCGATCTGGCCAGCACCATTCTTGGATCGACACCCTTGAGGCAGCAGTTGCCGCAGCAGCGCCAGCCTTCTGCCTCCAGTTCCGACAAGGCCTTGTGGGTCTTCATAAAGTTCCGCAGCGTCCTTTCTGCCGCCCTTCGCGTGGCCGTCTTTGGGTCTGCGGGGTCCAAAGGGACCTTGATGGAACTCCCCGGCGAAGCGGCCCTGTACGCCTTCCTCTTCCTATTTTGGGGCGCGTCTAGTATGTTGACCAATTCCCTGAAAGCCTCTCTACCAAGGCCGCCCCCTTGGGTTCGCAAATACTCAGCAATCAACGGAGGCACGTTGGTTGCAGCCCCTGCAGGCAATTTGATCACAGTATTTCAGAGGGCAGGAAGCAAGGCAAGTTGCGGCAAGGAACAGCCGTCCCAAGAGTGGGTGCTCACCCTGTACAGTGTTGGATGCACCAAAACTGCCCCCATCGGAGGCCACATGCCAGTCGTCGTCATCCCCCAGTAGTGCCCCAGACTCCGTGGCACTGCAGTTCCGGCTGCACGCGGTTGGGTGAGCACCCTGGCCTGTGGCCCTGCGCTTGGACTGCGGTTGTGGCATTCTTCCCGCCACTCGCTTGACTGGTATACGAGAGCCATTGCCGGAAGCAGTGGGCCTCCGACGGCGTGAGGTCGCCAGCTGCTGCGGCAAGGGGGCAGCCTCGAGCGACGCAAGACGATCCTCTTGTTCCTTGTAAGTGCGGGCACAGGACAGGCACAGGGAATGCTGCGCCACCATGTTAGCCAGAGCTGCCGGGAAAAACGACAGGCACCTGTAGTGGAAGAAGCCCGGCTCACAATTTCGGCAGGCGCCTTCAAACGCCGTTGGTGCGAGGCACTGCGGAGAGCATTTTCGTCCTGTATGGAAGAGCAATAGGTAAGAGAACGGCACAGCCGTGTGGCAGCGCTGCACGTACGCAAGCAGAGAGATGGGCACCCACCAGACACCATTGCTGTGGCAGTCCTCGCAGGTTTTGCACCTGTGCATAACAAACAAGAATCAAGAGTCGGCGCAGCACGCAAGGCTTGTCATAGTGTTAGACTTGCATCTCCCAGGTCCTTTCCCAGCCTACAGATGACTGGTGCGGTTCCACGGTGGCGGAACCGCACAAGCATCTCGCAAGTCCATTTCCCACATGCAACAGTTTGGTGCGGTTCCGCGATGGCGGAGCGGCACAAACATCTCCAGGGACCCTTTCCTACCTGGGACAGTCTGGTGCGGTTCCGCGATGGCGGAACCGCACAAACATCTCCAGGGTCCGTTTCCTGCCTGCATCAGACTGGTGCGGTTCCGCGATGGCGGAACCGAACAAACATCTCCAGGGTCCCTTTCTCGGCCAGATTGGTGTGTTCCGCGATGGCGGAACCGCACACAAACATCTCCGTGTTCCTTTTTCTGCCTCGGGACAGCCTGCGCGGTTCCGCTGATATGAACCGCACAAACATCTAATTTGTCCATTTCCCCCTTGCAACAGACTGGTGCGGTTCCGCGATGGCGGAACCGCACAACAATCTCCAGGGTATGTTTCCCGCCTGCAACAGACTGGTGCGGTTCCGCGATGGCGGAACCGCACAAACATCTAAAAGATCCATTTCCGGCCTGCAACAGACTGGTGCGGTTCCGCGATGGCGGAACCGCACAAACATCTAATTTGTCCATTCCCTCTTGCAACAGACTGGTGCGGTTCCGCAATGGCGGAACCGCACAAACATCTCAAGAGTCCGTTTCCCGC
>CAJHUC010000954.1:0-117110 GCA_905146915.1 Ostreobium quekettii | reverse complement strand
GGAAGCGCGGGCGCGTGGTCAAGCCCCGGATGACGTCATGGTGGATGCGCCCAGTGAGGAGCCGCATACGGTACCGGCAACCATCGGCACTGCCGAGGTGACGACACTGGCCCTGCCACCCGGTTTTGATGGGACGCGCAACGAGAGGGTGATGACGCCATCGCTCCCGCCGGGATTCGGTGGTTGAAGGGCGCGGACTACTGAAAATCGGTAGACGGGGCGGCGATCATGACGGGACGAGGTAAACGCTGGCGGATGACGCGATGACCGGAGGATGCCTGAGGCCAGCTGGCGCGACCGGAGCTGTCCAAGAGAATCTCTGGCGGAGGAGGAGCGTGTGACACGCTTGGCTGGCATGCGATTGTACGGGGTGGACTGTCGTGGAATGTGTGACTGATTGGGTCTTTTCTTGTCCGGGAGTGCGAGTGGACTCGGAAGGGTGACGAGAGGGATGAACCAATGAGTAACAGCTGTACCAAACAGACACTCCTATAATAAAAAGCCGCGGGGAGTCTGTCCAGGCAGCTCTCCGGCAGGCCTCTGTGTGGGATCTCGTGGTCCCAGCTGCTCGCATCTCCTCCCCACTGGCTCGCCACGGGCCCCCAGCTGCTCTGACCCCGCTCACCGGTCTTGCCCTCTTGCGGTACCCGCGTGTCCGCAAGCCGGCCTAAGGAGCCCCGAGGCTCTGTGGCGTTTCTCACACTCGCGCTGAGTGGTGAGTAAGACGTTCGTGGGATCCGGAGTGACTGAGGGCGGCGCATTACGCAAGGCGAGCGCCGTCGCTGGTGCTGGAGTGCCGTAGCACCCTACGGGAGTGCGGATCGGCCGGTACGCGCAACGAGTGGACGCTGTGAGGGCGTTGCGTCGTACGGAATTGGTGGAGACCTCTGCGGTGAGGTGCGAGATGTTTATGAGCTTTCCGGGATCGCCCATGGAAGGAGCTGCGGTCATGGCGGCGTTGGCTGGCGTTGTCGGGCGGAGCGTGAGATTCCTGGGCGCTGGCATCCATTGGGTTGGGGAGCTTATGGTGACCCTACTGGGGTGGCTGGCCTGGATGCTCAATATTGATGAAACAAGGATGAATCCAGTTATAGGAGCGGTCAGAATGGTCTATAATGGCCTGGCCCTCCTCATTTTGTTCAACATGACTGCCGCCATTTTCTGCGTGATGGGGCAACTTTTGCAGCACCAGATT
This sequence comes from Ostreobium quekettii, assembly GCA_905146915.1. Taxonomy (NCBI): domain Eukaryota; kingdom Viridiplantae; phylum Chlorophyta; class Ulvophyceae; order Bryopsidales; family Ostreobiaceae; genus Ostreobium; species Ostreobium quekettii. The sequence goes on along the minus strand of CAJHUC010000954.1, from coordinate 115,915 downwards.
CTCGCCAAATGCATATCCCAGACCCTCATGACCGGAACTGTCCTAAACTATCCCCCCCCCCCCCCTTGCCCCCTCTCCCTGGATATTGGCGCCCTCCCAACCGGTCTCGTGATGGGGCGCTCCCCGCATCTTTCCGGAGGGCCCGCCCCGCGTGCGTCGCGCCGGCCGGACCCGCCGTCCGAACGCGGCGCGAACGGGGCGTGCGCCCTTTTGATGACCTTGGGGGCGCGTGGCCATGCCGCGAAAGCGTGGGGCGGCGCGTACTGCCAACCACCCCGTGTTACGCCGACTCTACGGGGATGTCTGTGACCTGGCGGAGGCCGTGGTGCGCCTGGTGGAGGGCACGGGCGCCAAGGCGGAGATGAGGGAGCGCCTGGAGGCGGCGGGCGGCTCCCCGAAGCTGCAGGCGCTTCTGAGAGGGACGCGCGTCGCGTTTCCGGGGGGGGACCCCGCGGGCCCGCGGGTCCGCGTGCCCGATTCTCTGTCGCAGGAACAGGCAAGCGAAGATGTCTGGGAAATCGAATCGCCGAGTCGAGTCGTTCAGCGAATGGGAGCGATCTCGGGCTGGTGGCAGGGCGGTAGACGAGCCCTTCGGTTTACGACGAGCGCAGTGAAGCACGCGCTTTCGAAATTGATGTCCATTGCCGATGGTCATGGTGGAAAATGCGCTGCTGAGATGCTGCATGAGCTTCGCCTGCAGACGTAGAAATTCCACGGTTCATCTGGTTTGGGCTTTTGGACACCACATGAACTCTCCACGCTGTCATCATTGAAACTCCGCCTGGTTGACTGATGTGGTGGTGTGGTCCCATGCCCTCTGGGCAGATAGTGCAGCAGGCAGCTCGTCAAGCGGACAACAGTGACGTCCTGAGAAAAGGGCACAAGGTAGGCATCTGTTGCGGGTGACATCCATCAAGTTCTGGTGGCACCACTGAATCTGTGAAATGAACGAAAACGTTCAGCAGGAATGTGCTGCATTTGGGCTCTTTTAGATCCCACCCATGCTTCCTCAGGGACATCGACGCGACAAGACCAGGCCCAAAAGCATGCACAGCATCAACTGCTGTGTCGACATCCTCACAGGCAAAGAATGGGGGCTGCTGCTGGGGAAGATAGGGCCATCTGTGATGACGCACCTCATCCAGGGCTGCTCCATCTTTGTAACTCTGCACAAAGGCCACCTCCTGCAAGTCACTGGGCCAGCGATCACAGAGGTAAGAGTGGGCGGAATCTTGCAGCAGTGTGATCGTGCAAGCTACCCAAAACGCTCTGTGCAAACGTAAGGCATTTCCAGTGTGAGACCCAAGTGTCAACTCCCTGTGTCATAGTCTATATGCGCACCACCATTTGAGGCTTTCAGCTGTGCACATCAGCACCACGTTTTCAACACAGTGCGTGCTGGGAACCACCAAAGATGCGTGTGGCAGCAGTCGGCGCCGAATTCTGCCTGTGACATGTCAGGCTTGTGCAGGTCGCTCAACACCAACAAAGGGCTGCAGGCAAAGATCCGCCTCAGATCGCACTTCGCCCAGGCCCTGTGGCACATGGATTCGATCCCCCATTGAGGTACTTCAGTTTGCATCTGAAATGAGTGCACTGTGTCTCACGTTGCGCAGAGCACACAATTTTGATGTCCTCCTGTAGGAGTCCTGCATTCCCATGCAAGGTACAGTAGCCTACAAGCATGGGCAGCACACTGTTCATGTGTCAGCCAGTGCGACAGCAGCCAAAATAGTAATCGCAGTCCAATCTGTTCCGCCCAGACAATGCCAATTCTTCAGTCTGCAACAGCCCCTGTTGTTGAGAACTTGGCTGTTGCGATGCAAAGAAGATGCTGTGGTGGGTGCCAGCGGCTCATGTCATTTTCTAGGTCCACCGAAGGCGTTTCGCCGAATCACATGCAGCCATGCAACTTGCTTGGTGCTTCAATGGTAGCACCTTGCAACCTTTCTGGTGGATCAGAAAATGCAAAGGTAAGTCCACTCAACAACCATCACATTCAACAATCATTCTAATTGCCGTAGTGTGGCAGTGGAGTGCAAGAACACGTCAAAGTGATGCCAACCCTCAGATTTCTGTTGTGTCTGCCAAGTGAGCGTGCAGTCCTCACAAGTCAGATATGCACTGTGTGGATTCGGTTCTGGTGTTCAACCAATTCAAAAAGATCACATTTTGCCGTTATCGCAAGGCTTCCCTGCCGAGCATCACTACTGAGCCGTAGAAAAACCTCAGGGCGATGCATCACTCTCATGAAACATGTAGAGCAGTGGTAGGGATGGAAATTGCTGAAACATGGGTTGACTGCACGCCTGGCCTTACTGTACATGCACTTGCAAATGGAACATGTTCTGTGTCCTCACTTGTTGTTATTAACTAGGAGGCATTTGCCGTTTGCTGAGCCAGAGATGTGGCAGAAGATTGCATCAAACACCTGTTCGTTTTCAGCCAACAACCCCATGTCTGATCCCCTTCTGTGGCTGACATTGCCTTCCACCTGTGAATGGTTCGACTTTGTGTGTTGAAGTATGCAGTGTACTGGAAGGTGTGCTCCTAAGGCTGGTTTGCCACACCGTGTGCTCCAGCAGGAGTGTGTTCTCCAGGGCACTGCAAATACGCCTAGAAAGCGGCCATCCAGCTGGAGGAGAGTCCGTAGGACAGTGCCTCAGCCCGAGTTCGATAGGAGCAGGGGAATGAGTGTTGGACGCCAGCCACCTGCTTCCAGTGAGCCTGTGCAACTGCCCAACCACATCACAGTATCACAAGACTATCAAATTGCTGTCCTTTGAAGGCGAACTTTTCTTTGCTATGTCAGTTGCCGCTGCACACTTTCATCCGAAATAATATTACTGCCTGCACCAAATCGGTGACTGCTTGCACCAAATCACGTGAACACTATGTCCTAACCTCAGTTTTAGGTTTAGGTTTAGTTTTAGGGTAAGTTTTAGGGCTAGAGTTAGGTTTAGGGCAGGTTTAGTTTTAGGGTTTAGGGTTTAGGTTAGGTAAGTTTTGGAGGGAGTTGGTGCAAGCAGTCCCCGATTTAGTGCAAAAAGTCACCGATTTGGTGCAGCCAGTAATTGTATGCCCTTTCATCCCCTCCTTTCCCTCCTTTCAACACACATGTATGCGCCACCGACGGGGGCCATCGTGGTGATTCAACACCTGTCAAAAGTCCTGGAAATAAGCAGCTGCCGACACGTTCACTTATGGAATGATGACGGAAGGCTGGCTCATGGCTTGATCTGCTTTTGTGTGTGCCGAAGGTGCAGGTGAACTGCAGCTTTGCCTCAGCTCCTGCAGCTCGGAAAGCATGGACCTCTCGAGAAGTGGAGACGGTGGCGATGCATCGGGAGCTGAAGTGTCTCGGCCACTGGCCGGGGGCCTTAGCAAGGGCGGTGTCGCGCCGTCCAGAAGGCGTGACAGGGACTCACTGTTGGGCGTGGCGCATGCCACACTGCCGAGGCAAGCGATATTCTATGATGAGTCGCTGCACCATTGCCCGTGCCTTCCTCGAAAACGTGAGACCTGGATCACATTCGATGGTTGAGCATGCCCATACAGACGATGCCAAAACATGTGCTTGGTGGTGCAGTACAGACCACGCCACAGATACGTGGCTTCCAGATTATTTGCCAGGCAATGCTCCGTTCTTGCTGCCATTTTGCTTCATTGTAAGCCATGCACATAACGGATGGTCGCCATTGACCATTAAGAAACAGTGCCCGCTGTATGCAAAGGTTTCATTAAGTGCGTAAAGTGAGTAACTGCGTACTGCTTTGAGGAATTGACAGAATATGGTTCAATCCAATTTTAATGTCGATTCTCCTGCCGAAAGTTTTGAATGTCGACGCCGTGTTTCCTGTGCATGGCAGATGTGTTGAATGCATTGAAAAACAACAAAGACAGAGGGCGCATACTTTACTCGACCATTTTCCCATCCAGTTTCGACAATTGGAAGAAAACTGTGAGGGGCTCCCATTATCGCAAAACAGCATCAGGCGTTCCTGCATCCCCAGCCAGGGTGAAGAAACAGCACAGGCATCTGCCGCGACTCCTGCAGCAGCTGGCGGGTGGGTTTGTGGGGTCCTGCTGTGAGAAAAGAATTGGCAGATGTTCGATTGAGTCTCGACAGTATCTGAGCCCATTGGAAAGACGGCACCAGTTCATTATCTTGTGTTTGCATTTCGCTTCACGTACACACAGTAGAACGTGTGCACATCATTCAACGAGCGCCCCCACGAGCAGACATAGCTTGAGCATGCTGGGCTTGGATTCGCTATTTGAACAGTGGCCACTCCGCTCCAATCCCTCCTGGACCAAGTGATGTGTCTGATCACCGAGCAACCTTGCACTGATTGATTGTTGCCATCGAGGCATTGAAAAATGGCACCACTGCAGACTAATGCCAGGGATGCTTCACAGATCGCGCACAGAATTGCCCTCTGGGCTTGCTGCTGCGCCATCACTGCCCTGACCCTATCGCCATGGGTGTAGGTGAGCATTCGGGCACCACATCCCGTTGGATGTGTGTATTGCTGTGGAGACGCGCTTGCCATTCTTGCAGAATTGCCCCCATTTCGCGCTATGTCATCCTGTGCTAAATTGTGCTAAGCTTTACAAGCTCCCGCTACGAAATGATGCAGAGGGCCGCATCCCGAACTTGCGATCGTGCGTTGTTAGGCAACTTGTTGCTGATGCTTTCAAGCGCCTCATCTGGAGTCTGAGCCTTCGTTGAAGTGGAGCCTCTGTGCTTCCAGGCAGTGCGGTTCGCGACTTGACGGATGCTTGGACGCCGCACAGCTCGGTGATTTCGTACTTGTGGGTAGTTCTGAGGCGAATCGTGCCCCCAACTCTGCTGGGGCAGAAGCACAGCCGCAGGTCAGGCACTGCTGCTGCACGCGTCCGCGAGCTCGCGTGTGGCATGTTCTCAGCAAAACCAGCACTTGTGGCTGGGCATCCTCAGTCGTCACCAAGAACACTCACTGCACTTGCATGCTTGTGCTAATCGCAAGCGCGTCTTCAATTGTTTCCAGGGTCCTGCTGAAGGCGCTGAGGCATTTTGTTTGCTTAACACACCACGAGCGAATGAGCGTGCAGCAGGTTATGCACGGTCTAAAGACGTCGGACATGCCATGGCTGCCGGTGGGCACCGGTGAGTGTAGCGTGGTCAACGATGCTTGGAGCCCCGATTGCATCATAGTGTTAATGGCAGGGTAGCTCACAGCCAATGGGCATTCGGTCGGTGCTCTGCATGCTGAAGGGGCCACGGAATGTGCAAAACTGCTGGAGAAGCGAAGGATGGAATTGGAAGATGTGGTGTTAAAATAATTTGTATTGGAGTTCATCCATCCATTGGTAGGTAGCGACACCCTGCACAACGGGTGCTTCATTTGTTTTGGGCCACTTCAATGATACGCCAGAGAATCACTGTCCGAGAAGCCCTTGTTGATAACGGAGGAAAACGCTGGAAGTGAACGCAGTGCTGTCCGCGTATTGCTGTTATTCAAAGACAAGAATCTCATCTAATTGCTGGCGTATTATCCCATGGAGTTGTAGCGAAAAAGAATCACCTCAAGGTGCTCCAAGCTGCTGTCACAGGTGCGCAAGTTCCCAAAACTCTGCACGAGTCTCGCCAGCGAATGCTAATCCAGTGGGTCTGGTGGTTGATGACTGACATCGTCATCCCCATTTTGAGAACGAGCTTCTATGTCACCGAAAATGAGGCGCACAAGTACCAAGTTAGTTATTACAGGTACGCACCACGAGCGCGAAAGTTTTGTTGGCTGCGAGGTGGTTCTTGTTGTGCCAACGCGTTCTCGGTAGCTTCCGCGCTACTATTCTAGAGGAAACGGCTGGGCCGGGAATATACTTTGTGCCCGTTGTCGCTGTTAATGTCATGCTTGTTTAGGTATTTGCTGCAAAAGACATTTCAACTTTGTGGTGAAACTTAGACCAACGTAGCTTTGCCACATGTGGGCAGTGGGGTTACGAAGAAGCCAGTGGCTGGTTTCCGACATGGGCTGTTTCAGGCCGCTGTTGCTACTTGCAGAAATGGTGAGTTGCTGAGTAACCAAATGGTGGATGCTGAGCTTGATTTTTGTAATATAAAAAAGTTTTCTATGCGCCCTGGAAAGATAAAAACCTTTCAGACAATGTATCTGACTTGCTTGGACACATGGCATGAAGCGGAGAGGCTGCTGGCGCACAGCTTGCCCACCCGCACACATAAGCCTCCATTTCGATACGCAACAGAAGCGCAGACACACAGTCCATGTGAAAACATGCGCACATGCTCACCCGTCGCGAACACTCCATGGAATCCTTTTGTTTCCTCCAGTTGCAGCAGGTGCACACCCATTGCAACACATGGAACACATGTGTTAATCGATAATGGCGACACAGCAGCAACTGTCAATTTCAATAATCAACGAAGATGGTTTTGGGTGCCGACCAACCAGAACTGGCCATTGGCTTCATGATGCAGAGAACCGTTGAAAGTTGTGGGTCGAATGAATCACTGTGGAAGACGTACCAGTGGCTCCTTTGTTGGAGTTCTGACCATGTTTGGATCATAGCCGTTCTGCGGTGACCTTGATATTTGTACTGGCCTTTGCAGAAAGTCCGTGTGGAGCATGCTAAAGGAGGCCGCAATCTCATGCTTGACACGAACCATTTACAGTAGAGTTGACAAATCAGAGGTGGAGAGCTTCCTCTCCTCTCGGCGGCATGGCTTCGCGAAGCTGCGCTTCATACCGAAAAGAAGAGGACTGAGGCCAGTTTTGAAATACGGTTGCACAGTCGACGCAAAGAAACTGGGGGGTCAATCGCGACCCACACCCAGCATCCATTATCACGGCAAAAAGGGAGTCCGTCCTGTGAACTGGGACCTCAAGAATGCTCAGTCGGTGAGCGCAGTTTATGTCGCGACGGAAGTCTGAATGTCTCGTCCGGTATTGCCAATCTACCCCAGCGTTTGTATTTCTCGAGTCCCCATCTCAGTTTGGGTCCACTGGTAGCGCAGCCTCTCAATGTCGCTGAAAAAGCAATGCAGGCGTGAACGCCGCCGCGTTGGACATATGCTGTGTCAGCACTGGTCTACATCGTGCGGACAAGCAGGCTATGTAGACATGCACACATGTAGACTGCATGTGCCAATGTACTGCTCCTGCAACCGCAAGGCAAGGCCGGGCGACGGAATGCCAAGCTGTCAGCACAAGACAGATATGTCACCGGGTGTCTGGAAGGACTGCGCCGGGAGGGCTGCGTCGAATTGCACCATGATCCATGCACATGCACACCCACACAATTTTTAATTGTGTAATTCCATTCGTTCCACAGGCTGCCCTTTAAAATCAGCATTCTTTTGTGGACGTTGCGCTGCCCGCGCTCACCAACAGCGTGTGTATTTTCCCGAGGTTCTCTGGCGCGAGTCGTGCCGCCAGCGGCGCCATGTCCTCGGCAGCACGGCCTTCAGCTACCGGGATGTGCACGCGAAGCTGCAGCCCTTCCTGCGTTGGTGGAACGCCGCTCTCCGCCAGGGCCGCCCGCTGCGCCCCCACATCGTGAGCTGCGACCTGTCCAGCGCCTTCAATCAGGTGGACGCCGGCACCATCATGAGGCTCATCGGCCCCATATTCGAAAGCGAGGCGTACGTGCTCTCCAAGTACGCGACGGTCGTGCCCTCGCTAAATGGCGTGCATATGAAGCACGCATGGCTGCCGTTTGGACCACCAGATGAGTTTCCAGGCCTTGTCAAGCTGTTGAGGGCAGACATGCATGACAGCCACAGCTCCGTGGTCGTCGACCAGGTTCGTATTTCTGGATCGATGTGTTGCAACCGTGCTGGCAGCGCCTTAGCTCAGCCTTGGATGTTCAGCATATCCAAACTTTGCTTAATCGGAGTCTTTAAGTATTAAGTGATGGAACGATGTATCTACGTCGATCGGCAGTCCGTTGCTTGTGAAACTGGTGCTTGGAGTTGCGCAATTTGGACGGAGCCAGGTTTGGGTTATTGGTAATGTGCCCAGTTTGAGCGGCCTAAATTGTCGTCCCTTCACAGCTGTTAATCGATCAAGTCAATTCAACAGGGGTGAGATTGTGTCAGTTTTGTTGCGCTCGATACCAAATTTGAGGATAGGGGCGCGGCGGTAGGGCTTGCCTGGCCTTGTGATGCTACGGCATGAAGCAATTGGGACCACATCGACACAGGCCAAAGAGGACCCGAAGGTCCAAAGAGGACCCGAAAGTGGCGCAGATGGCAGCGCAAATCCCACTGCCTGCCATCGCTTACTGCGTTCAATTTTATGCCTGCCATGATTGCTCAAAGCTGGCTGCTTGCCTTCCTTCCGAACTTCTCCAACATCCACAACGCTACCCACAACGCTCTGAAGGGCTCTTTGCTCCACGCGTCGTCCAAACTCCCTACACCTCTCCTCTGAATTGAAACCCTGCAAGGGGCCGAGGCTCCCAAATCGCATCGACGGGGATCACCGGAGGGGATGGGAAGGTGAATCGGCGAGTGTTACCGACGCCACATTGCGATCCTATATGACCCTTGCTGCCACCAAGTTCTAACCGTGCAACCCCCATTGCTTTGGATAAGCTGGTCCCAGGCAGGGGAAATTTCTTGGTTACGTTCTGCTGTGGACAGATGGCGGCGCCTGCCGCCCATCCAGTTATGCAGCAATCAGCAGCAGCACGAGGTGACAGCATTGTGCCAGTTGGAATCCATAACTGCAGTCCATAATCTTGCACTTGAAGGACCGCCGGTCTGTTCAGCAGCATGCCAGCAGGACATGATGAAACAGTTCCGGACATATTATGTTTCTGCAAAGTACTGTGATTCGTGCTCTCCAACCACTGTTCCAGAGCACATCCTCAGCCAAGCCTTTGTCCTTTGTCTGCCTGGCACCTGGAGCGTACAACCTTTAAATGTATACACGCTTATTTCCATTAACCTGTTTGCATGTGCGCATGGCGGTGAAGAAGAAGTTCCGAACAAACAATGTGCTTGGTCGCCACGCTCGCCATCGCGTGTCTGGTGCAAGGGCTGTGCTTTGCCATCATATTACAGATGCAATCAATGGAATTCGATGCTGATGATGGTTGTTATTATCGTAGTGAATACCGCGTGTACATGAATGACGTTTGCAAGCCCCTGGCCATTGCCAATTCTGTGATCTAGCTCTATCTTTTCTCAGGGAATATTGATGCCGCAGGCGTGGAGCCAAACTGTACGCCGCCAGGACTTGCTGACTCACATCCGAGAGCACTTGGAGCTCTGCATCCTCAAGTCCGGAAATCGGTGGTTTCGGCAAAGACACGGGATTTCTCAGGGGGGGTCGCTGTCCACCTTGCTCTGCAACATTTTCCTGGCTGACTTGGAGACACGCCATTTGAAGCCGATTCTTGGAGGCAAATCCACAGGTGCTGTCCCAGGCACGAAGAGCTCATGACGTCATCAGTGCGCGACTCGCTTCTTGAGGGCGGGAGAAACGGCGGTTCTCTGTGCGGAAGACGAGCAAGCGCACTTCCTGCGGCACTCGGATCCGAGTGCCGCAGGAAGTGCGCTTGCTCGTCTTCCAGGGATCGTTGGTCATCACATGGCAAGTCTGCCAGGGCGAATTTGTGTGTGTGTGTGTGTGTGGTTGTGTGTGTCCAGATATGTCTTAAGAATACCAAGAAAACACAAGATACGATGAAGCACCCCCGTCTTAGCAAGAATAGGTTAGACCCTCATCCGCTATGCTGTGTTATAGGCCCACCCACGGCAAGGATAAAATCGAAAGCAATGGGCATGAGCTGGGGTTGTCCGGAAAGGCAGAAGAGTACATCTTTGTTGTTTGGTCATCGTAGCAGCATATTACCGCAGCAAGCGCATCGTCCATCAGCCAAGAAAATGGCTTTCTTTCCTCACCGCTACAGAATGTGATTGCAGCAAGCATAACACCTTCTATCGACCACAGGCTTCGTGTTTTGCACCGCCATGATCTCAACAAGGCGCTCGTCGTCTATCGACTCAAAGTGTCATTCTCTTGGTATGTCTGTGCGTAACTCGTACAGCAAATGCCCCTTACGAACCAGCGCATCTATCTAGCCTTTCATCGCTAAAACCCTTCAGCCTCCAGCCCAAGGAACCCTGCTCAGTTTTCCCTGTCCAAACCAGCCCAATCAGGAGCGCGCTGCCGACGCACGGTAGCATTGCATGCTGCGCAGAGCGTTCTGTCACCAGCGGCGAGTCGCCATGGCCAACCTCCCAGCCCACATCGGGGACGGCAGGGCAAATGCTGCAGCCCTCATCCGCACCTACGGGACCACTCAGCTGCAAGGACAGCTGCATGGTGCGCCTTGTGGACGATTTCCTCGTCATTTCGGCCTCCAGGAGCAAGGCGGAAGGTGTTTTGAGATGCCTGCAGAGCGGGATCCCGGGGAGGAAAATCGACCTCAACAATGAAAAGACAAAGGCGAACTTCAGGGTGCCGGTTGTGGGTGGTGCGCTGGAACCTAACGTGTACCGCGACGGCGCCAGTTGTTTTGTGCCATGGTGTGGCTTGCTCATAAACACAGAAAGTCTGGAGATTCAGGCGGACTACAGGCGCCATCTGAAGGGTCACGTGAGATCTTCACTGAACGTTACGCTGTCGAAGCGGCCGGGTGAGTGCTGGTTGGCACTTCTGGTGGTTGGCCTGTCTGCAGTTTTACTTCAGCCCGTGTGTTTGTGCTCGTGGCATGAGTTGTGGGCCGCCTGTGCGGGGAATTCATTCAACTGCTCTTTGTCGACGTCACGTGACTATTCGTGCCCTTGAGCCTTGCAGGTAGTATGACGCTGTGCCATCCCATCATCGTTGTTTACGTCCAAGAAAATCTAGTTCCGCGCATTGTGCGTTGGAGCAACTGGAAACGATGGGCACATAATTCAAGGCGAGCTCTGCTTTTGCGTTTGCCGCGAAGCCCCTGCTTTGCAGCACATGTGCATCATGTGCACAAATCAGCCTATTAAGCTCAGGCCCAAGCGCAAAGCTGTGGCGGCGCTGCTAGATTGCTTAGTACCCAAACAGAAGCCACGCAGGCCACGCTTCCTCGATTTGCCATGGGGTATGTCCAGTTGATTTCTCGAATCGTGCAGCGCAAACAGTCCCAATCGCTGTCGTCATTCGTCTTGTAAACGCCTGATAGTATGGCGCAACCCTTGTGAATATCAGCGGAATTTGGAAGCTACAGCCGCCCTAAGAACAGATCCTGTGTTTGCCCACTTTTGAGTACCTTTGTATGAAGCATTCATCCCGTGCAATAATATTCCTCGCACACAGTGGCGGCTTTTGCGCATGAGCTTGGTTGACGCGATTGTCTGTTGTCTTATAGTTCGGCAGCTCAAGCTGAAGCTGTGTCTCTACCTGCGGCCCAAGTGCCATCCCCTCCTTTTCGACCCGGCGGTCAATGGGCCGGCCACTATTAGGCTGAACATCTACCAGGTGCGAACGACGAGGACTACGCTGTGCAGCGCTGGCGGACGCATCGTTCTTGACAATGCCTGAAGTAATAGAGACTAACAACACCCGTTGTCCTGCAAGATGGTAGCCGGAGCTGCAATTCCAATGCAGCAAGAATCCTGTTGAGCCAACGCAGAGCCGAAATTTTAGGTGCAGCCAATTGTTTCAAACCTGCAGTGTTGCAAAGGCCTCCGTAGTCTGTGCGCACACAGCACCGGAACAGCATTGAACCAACGGCCTCACCGCGGCGAGCTGCCAGCAGCTCATGAGACGTCCCAATCTGCGACGCCATTGCATCCAGTGGAATGCACATCACGAAACGCCCCAGCCTGTGTGCAACGCTTTCCTCCAGGCCTTCCTCCTCTGTGCGGTGAAGCTCCACTGCAGCGTGTCAGCAATCTCCTGGTCGCGAAGGCCAAGGCAGAGCGTCCTGCTGTCGGCCATCCAATCTGCCATATCGTACATGGGGCGATTGCTGCGTAGCCGCATGGCCACGGCGCAGAAGTCGACGGGCGGCGGATGTGGAAACACGGTGTCGCGGTGCCACGTCACGTGGCTGGGGCTCACGGGGTTCTGTTTCATCTTGAGAAGGAAGCAATCTGCCTACAAGGACGTCTTGGGTTGGATGGAGCAGGAAAGGAGACGGGAGGTGTACCGCCACTTGTGGCGGCACCTTCGCGATGTGGTTGATGAGAGGAAGTCTCTTGTTTTCTGCAACATGATATACTGACGGTGCTTATCCTCAATGGCGGGCGTGCTCGGTTCTCCAAAGGACTGCGAAAGTGGCACGCGCCAGTCGTGTGCATGCTTGCAGACAGCACTAGATATCCAGTTCTGCAGGGACGCGTGTAACGTGGCGCCATGCCTGCCATGGGACTCATCAACGCGCCTCCGATTAGACTTCCTGCCTGTGCCACCAGGGGCGCTTCTCATTTGCGTCAGTGCACTCAACATATCTCAAAGATGTGAGACACTGACCGAAGTTCGCGCTGATACTGGCCCGATGCACAACATCTCCATCGCACCAGCAACGGACAGCACTGGAATTGTGGGCTGCGATGGAAACGTCCTGTCCACCAGACCTCTCCTTGCGACCTTCATGACAGCAGGCACATTAAATAGCGTTGGCAACAAAATATTTCTCTGTAGCAACCACCCTGCAGGGCAAAAGGTGCCCCACCAAGTCTGCAATTGCGCACCTTTCCGTTCGCATGAAGTGTGCATGGAAGTGTGTCCACAAGGCGACAGCGGATCCAGACAAAGTCACTCCATTCTACGCTCCTGACCATTGATCGTAGCTGCCCTCCCACTGGGTGGTCTATTTGCGCACACCCCAAAAAAATTCAAGCCATTGAGAACAACAAATGCGGCCCTCTCAGAAACAACCGTTGCTGCCCACACAAACTACTGCCCCGGAACCTACAGGCTTGCCACAAAACAGATGGTGGCAACCCCATCTTACAGCGTAGAGCCCAGCAACTCTCCCCTATCATATAATCGCCTCTTTTCTGGATCTCTCAACACCTCGTATGCCTCTTGCAGTGCCTGAAACTTTTCCCTCCCTGCTGCCGCGCCTTGGTGCTCTTCACCGTTCAGCACATGCCGGTCTGGGTGCCAGCGCAGAGCGGCCTCCTTGAACGCAGCCTTCACGTGGTCTGTTGTCACCTCTGCTGATTGGTCCAAGCCCAGAACCTTGTAGTACCCCAGGGCGTCAGCCCTGCCACCCCACTTCAAGGCATGCCGGTGTTGGGAGAAACGCCGGTGATGGGACTTACCCCACCGGGCGAAGCGCCTGGATTCACGCCGTTCATCTTGCTCCCTCCTAAGCCTAAAACCGTGGCAAAGAGCAATCAACAGTCTGTGAATGCAGGGCCTCTGCTGCAAGCTAGAAGGCACTTGGAGCTTGAATTATTCAACACAGGGAATACCACACGAGGGAGCAGTGCAGAGTGCACACGCAGCTCTCCATTCGCTTGCAAAAATAGTACAGCCGCAACTGTATGGAAAAAAATGGTTCCATTTGCATCAAAGCACAGCTGTGCAACATCCAATCTAATCTATCAATAGCAACATCAACAGTGCCTCACTTCAGCCAGATGCACTGGCTGCAATACCCAACTTCCTCAAAGCCACACCTGGTGAAACCCTGCTCATAGCAAATGTGGTGCCAAAGCATGAATGAACCAATAAGTGCCATCCAATTTTGCCCATGCAGTGCATGTATTGTCCATGAATTGGGGAATGCTCCTGCATGCTCAGAGTGTGTTGTCAACAGCTGCATGGATGTAGTCCCACCTTTCAGCCTCCAATTTCTCCATCAATAATCTCCCATCTATTCTACGCTTGTGCTGCTCCCTCCACAGTTCCTCAGCCCACCGTCGTTTCTTCAGTGCATTCCATTCCCACTTGCCAGACTCCTCCCACTGCCTCCACTCAGCATCGCAGCGAAGGCTATCCTGGAATTCACTGGCAGGCCGCTCAGCCCCTGATGAAGATCTAGTCCTCATGAAGGACAGGAGAAATTCATCTTCCAGCTCAGACATTTGTGCAGCATGGCGGCGGCGACCAGCCTTGGAGCCAAACCGAGCCATCACACCTGCACCAAATCATTTGGTGAGAAAATGTCACCTCTGTCAAAGCGAATGGACAAACTTCAGGACGGCTTAATCTCCAGTCCCATTGGCAGACATGCTGCTGTTCACGTCCATTTGAATGTTATCTGTGGATTCCAAATTACCCTTTGCTTGCACCAGCCACCCCTGATGAAAAACTGCTCATGCGCCTTAAAATTGAGTCTGAGTGCAATAAACTCCGCGTTTCACCACCAGAATGGCAGCTCACAAACTGTTGAGGCCAATATGTGTGGTCCTGATCAGTAGCTTACTTGCCTGCAGTTGATGCTGCCATAAATGTCCAGAATGACGCCTCCACCATGGCTTGCCCCAGCCAAGCAGGATCTCCTAACGTTATGGCAGTCAAGCCCAGGCCACCTGCCACCCCAGTGGTGGCCAACTGAGCCTTCTTGGGACAAAAATGGCGCTCCCCTGAAATACCTCCCCCAGAAAGACCACTCAGCATGACTTGACAGGTCGCTGGGATGATCTCCCCAGCAACGTTCTGAATTTCCGAGAACTGGTAGCTGAAATGGAAGGCAGGCATGTAGACAATATATGCCCTACGTTGCAGGACCTCCACAGACAAATCTTCCACCTTTACTGTTGCCGCACCAGTCTTGCCCTTTACATATTCTTCAACACATTGCCCCTGCACCATTGACGCCAAACAGCTGTTTGTGGGCACGGGCATTTGAAACTGAGAATCGTCAGATGGAACAGCACAGGAAACATAGCAACACAGAACATCTCAGCACCAGTGGCTTCAGGTTGTATGAAATGCAGAGGTTGCCAGTTGCCATTATAGCCAATACCTGGTGGTTATGGATTGCCCTCAAAGCAAACTCCCATGCCAGGCCCTGACGCATATCTGGTGGGTCAAGGTGCCAGCTCGTTCCAGTCGATCGATCCCTGACTCTGAGAATCTCTGCTTCAGGAATGGTCAGTGGCCTACATACTCCTGCACTGACTGTGGTCTTCACTGCCTCTGCCAGATCTCGGCGATACTTGAAAGATGCAAACACTTGCATCTCTGGCACTGAGCCATGAAATTCCTTGACCTCCAGGCTGTCCGACACTGGACTACTCCAGGTGTATTTGCCATCTTCCCCTGTTCTGCTGAATCCAGGACTTGCAGAGTACCGAACTGAGACCTTTACATCAAAACACCAGAATGGGAGGAAGGTGGACGTTGACTTCACAGCAGGGTGGTCAAGCAGGTTGCTTGGGGCAAACCAGTGGCTTTTCTGCCATTGCTCAAACTTCTCTCTGGCCTGTGGAAAGAGCCAACCTGGAGGTGAGCAACAGCTGATCTGGACTTGAAACCTGTTCAACAGTCTAATATTGAAGGAAAAGAATGTGTCTTCTTGTCACATAGTGTAGCGCTCGCATGCCTGGTGCAAGGATAACCCATCCACTAGCTCCATGCGGCACACCGCTCCCTTTCTCCCCACCTACTGCCCTCACACCATAACACGCTTGGGCACTGAATGAACAGAAGTGCATGTATGCCTGCAAACAGCTCTCTTGCCACACATATGGGCAACCCCTCATGGGGATTGTCAACTGTATTTCCGCCGTCCACTGCTGCTGGCCCTCTTGAGCAAATACAGCTTAAAACTTTTGTGAAGCTTGACATATTTACAACAGCAGTTGCACAGAGTGTCTGGCCCCAAAGTGCACGCTTGCACAACAGCCTGCCCTCTGACCCCACGCACACCCAACCATGCTGCCTCTATCCACTGCAGGTATGCTTTTGCAAAACAAGGAATCAAATGGCTTTGGCCACAAGGCAAAACTTTGACTTCACCCATCACAGGGCCATGATTGGGACGTTTCACCTTTGCCATTTTTGTTGGGCAAGGTTTTCATAAAACCCTGCTATGGGATCCACAGAGATTTTGCTCACCTGTGATTCCGACAGCTGGAAGGGCACAACAACTGGAGGGGTTGCACCAGACAGGACACCTGCAGCAGCAACAATACCTTAGTGAGGTACTGTGCAGCACACACAAGCAGCTTTCTCTCCTGACCCCTGCAGGTCTTGCCCGTAAGGGTGAACCCGCCCTATTGAGGTCTCCTTACAGGTGCCCAAGCCCACGCTGCTTTTGGACGAAAGCAATGACTGTTTATCCCACAATATTCTCTCAAGGCGTCCTAAACATCTCTATTTGGCCCCAGCACATCACATATATGCGTTGCGCCATATGTCTCAAGGACCGTGTGGTAGCACGCCCAACCGCGCGACGTTGCGCCGGGTTAATCACAGGACAGCGTGCGCGTGTCCGGCCTTGTTATCCCACAATGTACAATAAGTGCTTGTGGGTTGCTGCAGGACATGCGTATCTACAATCCTGTGGGCACTCACTGTCCCAAGGTTGACTACAAAATATCTCTGCAACCACAATTTTCTGATATTCTTGCCTCCCCCAGACTCTACCAAGCACAACGTACAACGTGCAGCGATGCCCCCTGTGAGCACGGTCCTCTGAGAACCCGTTGTTGGAGACCCGAACCGCAGGCAGTTTCGCCATGTTCTCACCCGATCTCCCAAAACGCCCCAGCACACGGAACACAGGCAACCGCAATTCACCTGCAGCATCCTCGCGACAAGGGGCAGCGCCGATAAAGCCCCTGGTCGCAGGGCACACTGCAGACGGATTTCCTTCGCCTGCAGCACGCGCACCCACCTCTGAGGGCGTTGTTCTCATCCCCCGATAGCGTCCTGATCGCCCTGACCCATCGCCCGGCCACCTCCCCGCAACTACAGGGAAAACGGCCGGCGATCATGCTGGCGCCTCATCGCGGCCGAGTCGGTCCCCGGCGATTCGAAGGCCGCAATTGAACGGACACCCTGCGCTCCAGGTCCCCCCGCCACGCCTGGAACGCCAACAACCCGTTCAGCATCGGTGGGCGCGCCGCTGGTTCCCAATGCAACCCACCCCCTTCAGTACGCCTCCGCTCCTTTCCTGCCACAGGACTCGGATGATCGGAGCCATGCTGCTTTGACAAATGACCCATTTGCATATATAAATTGACAATCGAGTGTCTGCAACCACCCCCGGAGTCCGAAGGCGACCTTGCGCAGCAACCAGCGTGCGACGCGAACGCTTTCTTCTGCGAAAGTGCCGCGCGTCTCCGCTCGAGCAGGGCTCCCTCTTCGGCAGTAAGACCCCATGGCCGACCAGACGATGAACGGCGCCGAGGCGGAGGATGAGCTCCTCGACTACGACGAGGAGCACGAGGAGGAGGTGGGCAAGGCGGGGGCGGGCAAGGAGGGCGCCGCGGGCGCGGAGGTCGCCAAGAAGGGCTTCCTGGGGATCCACTCCACCGGCTTCAAGGACTTCCTGCTGAAATCCGAGCTGCTGAAGGCGATCGTCGACTGCGGCTTCGAGCACCCGTCGGAAGGTGCGGCGCTGCGGCACTGGCGGGGCTCTTGACCGCACGCTCTCTGCCGCCGGGGCCGGTGAAGGAGGCTGAAACGCTTTGTTTTGGGCGGGCGCAGTGCAGCACGAGTGCATTCCCCAGGCGATCCTGGGCATGGACATCATCTGCCAGGCCAAGTCCGGCATGGGCAAGACGGCCGTCTTCCTGCTGTCCATACTGCAGCAGCTGGAGCCGCAGCCCAGCACGGTCAGCGCCATCGTGCTGTGCCACACCCGGGAACTCGCTTTCCAGGTGAGTCAGACGCAGCCCCCACCCCCCTCGCGTTGCTGCCGGATCGCTCGAACCCAGCTTCCCCCCTGCTGCTGCCTCCCTTGGATCCGTGCCGGTCCTGAGGTCGCTGCGGATGCGCAGATCTGCCACGAGTTCGAGCGGTTCGGGACGTACATGAAGCACATCAAGGTGCTGCCCTTCTTCGGCGGCGTGCAGACGAGCCAGAACAAGGAGCAGCTCAAGACGGACTGCCCGCACGTCGTGGTCGGCACGCCTGGGCGGGTGAAGCAGGTGGGGGACCGTGGCGGGGACTGCTGCATCGCGGGGCTGTGCTGATGGTCGTAGCTGCATTCCTCGTGCTGCACTTTCTCCACAGGCCAAAGCAAGGGCCCTGCGGGCGCCGGCAGCCACACTGTGTGTCCGATTCGTTTCCTGACCCCGCCGATTCGGTCGTTGGCTTAGACCCCGCTGGCCGCCCACCTGCACCGCAGACAAGCGGGCGGTCGTTGCGCGAAGCCCGTCGCCTTGACAGGGTGTCGTTTTGTGATCGCCCAGCTCGCGAAGGATGGGGACTTGAAGCTGGGGAAGGTCCGCCACTTCGTGCTCGACGAGTGTGACAAGATGCTGTCGAAGATGGGTGAGTGATGGCTGTAGTGGTGGCTGCTGGCTTGCCATGACTTGTTGTCAATCACCGACTATGGGTGTCGGAACAAGAACTGTCGTGACCCTGCTGTGTGGTTGTGGATGTGAGAGGAGTTCCACACACTGGAAGCCCTTCCCCTGATTTGGGACAGTGTTTGCCACCTGAGTATTTGGCTGTGGGTACTTCGCTAATGGGGTAAGCTGGGCCGTCTTGCATTCACTGAGCTAAGTTGCTTGATGGGTGTGTTGCAGATATGCGGGCCGATGTGCAGGAGATATTCAAAATGACCCCTCACGACAAGCAAGTGATGATGTTCAGCGCCACTCTCTCCAAGGAAGTCCGGCCAGTCTGCAAGAAGTTCATGACGGACGTACGTGTAACTTCAAGGAGTTGCGTCTTGGGGTTTGGCTGAAAATCGCTGGGATGGAGTGCAGTTGACCGTCAGCTGCAGCAATCCTTGCCCCTTCTCCTCATTTTCCTCACAGCTCTGAATTTGGGGACCAGGTGGTGTCAAGAGCCACTTCAGCTTGCTATTGTTGCCCTTGTGGGCCAGTCCATTCTGGCTGGACTAGCATCGAAGCCGGCTATTTCACCCTGCACCGTGAGCGCCTTCTGGGATGAGTCCTCATCGAAGGCGATTTCCTAATCCCCCCAGCAGCTGTGCCAGAGAAAAGCTTTTGTGTATTTCTGTGCGCAACCAGAGTCTCTCTGGAAGATCGACCAGCCTCCTGTGCAGGGTCTTCGCATAGATAAGGTGTCTTTGGAGGAAAGCGCAAGCAGCACAGTGTAGAGAATCAATGCTGCCTTGGGGGGCTTGGGGCCATCTGTCTTGTGGGGGACACGATTGGAGGGCGGCAACGAGTAGAAGTAGTGTGGAGGGATGCCTGCATTGCCAAGAGGGCAGATCCCTGGCAGGGTTGGGGGGTCAGGGCCCGCAGCACTGGAAAGTAGTGCTCTTCCGCCAGTTGGGTTGCAGGCTCAGGCAGGCGTCGCATCGAGAGCTTAAAACTTCAGCATCTGCAGTTGAAAGGGGGCTGCTGGTCTGCTCCCCGAGTGCCGGACGAAGTTGCCGCTGTGGAGTTCTTTGTGATCGAAGATGCATGATATCCCTGCAAGAGGAGCACTAGGTGCCAGCAACTGTCATGGCTGAAGAGTTCGAGTCTGTCTGATTCTCTTGTGGCGGAAGGCGATGGTGGAAAGGCGATGCATATGAAGGGAGAGTTTCACTGCTCTGTGCACTGGGCGAACTGCAGCCATTTCACTGTGATCTTGCACACTTTCGTCCGTAAGTTTGGCCATCGTGTGTTAGACTGCCATGTTGCTGTTCTGTTGTGTGGGCACAAAGACGGAGCAACCTGATGTTTGTTTCGTGTAGGCTATTTGGCAGGCAGTAGCCTTGGCTATTGTTCTGCTGGTCCTGTGGCTGTGTCATCCTCATGTGTTGAATGTTGATCGCAGCCGATGGAAATTTATGTGGACGATGAAGCCAAACTCACACTCCACGGCTTGGTCCAGCACTACATTCTTCTGAACGAAGATGAGAAGAACCGCAAGCTCAATGACCTGCTGGATGCTCTGGACTTCAACCAGGTGTGATTTATGTCCGTGCAGATGTGATATGAGGAAAGTGCTACATTTCCTTGCTGGAGCTCGCACAGAAGGCAGAAGGCGTGGCAATTGTGTTTTCTGCACAGTGACGTAGTGCTTAGGAATTGTCGATGGCCTGTGCATTCTATAGGTGGTCATCTTTGTCAAGAGCGTTCCACGTGCCCGCGAGCTCAACCGCCTACTCAACGAGTGCAACTTCCCGTCGGTCTGCATTCACAGGGGCATGCAGCAGGAGGAAAGGTGGGTTCTTTGTCTGCAAGTGGGAATGGATCCCTTGTCTGCCCCATTCCCTTGTTAGTGTGTTTGTTGCTTGGGGGTGTTTAGCCATGCCGATGTGAGGGACAAAGGAGTTCGTGGTGGATGCATTGTGGCCAGGAACTGATGTGCAGTTTGGTGCCAGCTGTGAAAGGGTAAAATGCATTCTTGTGCTTCAGCTGGGGAGCCAGTACCTGTTGTGGAGCATGTTGTGTGGGCGAATTCGTTTTGTTGTCGACTGTCACAAAATGGCACAGAATTGCCCTAACACCTGGACACAGCGAAGAAATGCATCGGCTACCACACCACTACTTGAGGCTGTGATGTTTTTGATTTCCCCTTGCCACAAAGCATCACAGTTTTTTTGTGGAGCTTGGTGCATTTGTTCCAGTGTGGCATAATTTTGAGTGCGCACTGTGGATACAGGTTGGGGGTCTACAAGAATTTCAAGGCAGGCCACAAGCGAATCCTTGTTGCTACTGACCTGGTGGGCCGTGGCATCGATATTGAGCGAGTGAACATCGTCATCAACTACGACATGCCACAAACCAGTGAGCAGTATGGCAATGGTGCCGACACGTACCTCCACAGAGTCGGCCGGGCTGGGAGGTTTGGCACAAAGGGGCTGGCCATTTCGTTTGTGGCTTCTGAGGCGGACTCGGACGTCCTGAACCAGGTAAATGGCAGAGGAGAAAATCTGTTCCAGGGCCAGGTCCTTCTGTTGTGTTCTGCTGAATATTTGACATAGCATCATATGATATTGAGGTTTTCTTGTGCTGAGCCATTAAGTTAAATGTGTTGTGAATAAACAATGTTGACGGTCTTGCAAGAAGTGTCCCACCAAAGCATGGCAAAACGGTGCCAAGACGTTTGAAGCACACTGCTAGTGCCCAAACAACAGTGTGTTTGCAACTGCAATGCATGCAGGCCACGCCTTAGTGGGTGTAGATGGGCAGCAGCCTTGATGAGAGACGGACGTGTGCCAGTATCAGCAGGACAGCAAGTTGGCCACTGGCAGCAACAACATACATGTCGATGGATTATCAGAATCTACACTGTCACTCAATATTGCGGCCATGGCTGGCCATTTCCTGCTTGTCAACCCCCAAGATTATGGAGCATGTGTCCCTGTGGCCTGCACTTGAGCCAGCCCTCGATCAGGCACTGGCACGTTTGAACAACGACCTCCAGCGCACAGGGCTGACTGCAGCAGTCCATCGATTGCACTCTGACGCAAAGATCATAGAGTGTGACCTTTGCGTTGCTCCCCAAGGCCACCCAGGT
This sequence comes from Ostreobium quekettii, assembly GCA_905146915.1. NCBI lineage: Eukaryota > Viridiplantae > Chlorophyta > Ulvophyceae > Bryopsidales > Ostreobiaceae > Ostreobium > Ostreobium quekettii. The sequence goes on along the minus strand of CAJHUC010000954.1, from coordinate 94,370 downwards.
TCCGTCCTTGTTGGGTGCACAGAGGATGCTTGCTGGTCGTGTGTCGTCCGTCCTAAATCGCATTCCCCGATGCCATGAGTAGCTGCTCCATTCAGTGCTGGGGTTTGAGCACGACCTGGCCTGACCCGATCAACATGACCAATATGGAGGCTCCTCTGCCCCTTCCCAGGGGCACACATGTTGTCCTGCTCCTGCAGGCCCTTCTGACGCGATGCAAAGAGATAGAGAACTCTGAATGGCAACGCTGGCTGTGCAGCATGCTTGGGAATAAACCACTTGTTAGAAAGTGGCAAGAAGAGTTCAATTGATGAACTGCTAACTGATGCACTGTGTGTGGCATTTCTTTCTGATCCATATGTAGTTGCTCTGGGATGTCATGTGGAGAATTCTATTCTAATTTATGGCGCAAGAACAAGCCCCGACCGTGCGAATTGGATGTGAAAGTCCATGCAAAAAGCTGACCCGATGCGAAATCCATTCATCAGTTTATTGATGAGTGCCCACTGTTGAAGGTTCAAGAGATTGTGCAGGAGTCATTCTGAGTATTCACCCTGTGCCTCCTGTCTACAGGTTCAAGAGCGCTTTGATGTGGACATCAAGCAGCTCCCCGACGCAATTGATTCATCCACGTACATGAACCCAGCCAGCTGAGTCGGAAAAAAAAGTACAGAATTGGGCGTTCACATTGGTGGGCAATGGCTTGTCGTGGGGATGTCTGCAACTTTTGGTCCCATCTCGTAAAGCAGGGAGGTGCGACGCTGCTCCCCTGATGTGTGTCCATTGTTCTCAGTGGATGAAAGAGCAAGAAAGAGTTAACAGTAAGGAGTTGGTGGGCGTGGTGAGACTTGTGCAGCATCACTGCAGTTGGGTCTTGAAATTTCGATGTTCTTTGGGGTCATGGAGATCCACGAACGGTGCGTGGTAATGGAAAATGCGGGGGCTGGGTCATTGTACACAATGAGGGGGGACGACGCCAGGGAGGGGTGTAATGGCTTACGAGAGCCCATGAATAACGTGGTGGTGGTGGTGAGCGGCAGGGCTTGCAGACAACTCTGATGACTGGCGTGTGTTTTGTGACTGGATGTGCTCATGCGACATTGCAGCAGAGGTGTGTACGGTGGCGTGGCTGGGTTCTCCGATTGCTAGCCCAAGTTGGATGTGGTGTGCCAGTTTGCCATTGCTATGCAGAATGAACAAAACAGTATTCGGATAGGTGGAAGCGGTTGCACCCCATTGCAAGGCATCAGCTGTAGTGCTGCCATGGCTGGACCGCTACATGTGTGTCGTCGGCGGTTTCTTTGATGATGCAGATAGGCCCTTCGCTCAAACTGGCGTGCTTGGATGGCCGGTATGTCAAGGCCGCTTTGGCTTTGCAGGAAGCTGCTAATCGTCGTTGGCCTGTGCCACAGCCAATGGACTCTGCGTGCGACATGCAGGTGGCAATCCAAACATTGCCGGTCAGGATTGGAACCATGGGCACGCAGCTAGAACCATATGCAGGGAACTAGACACGTGAGCATTGATCGAACTTCTGGAAGCGAACATGTTTCTCCTAGTCCTCTTCCTAGCCGTGCCCATCACATTCAAAAACCGCTGCAGCTGATATCCAGGCATCTTTGGTGCACCACGACCTGCTCACCCGCCTTGCGGGCACCAACAGCTAGTTCCCTGCGAGGATGAGAAGGCAGAGGTCCTGCGGCTCATAGCAGCAGTGTGCCAGGGAAGGCTCCTTCTCGCCTCCACTGCCTGGATGGACTGGCTGGCTTCTGCCCGGGCGGATTGGCTTCTACGATTGCAGTGTCAACACTATGCGTGTCGGAAGGACAAACGGGTGGGCAAAGGCCACGCCCTGGAAATTTGCTGGTGATGGCTATGCAACTCCCAAAGGCGCAGGCATCAGTGCGAGGATCTGTCCCTCAGGACACAGCCGTTCTGTGACGAACCCCTGCTGGTGCTCAAGTTGACAGACGCGAAGACCGCAGACCCGCCTGTGGACGAGGACCTCTCCTGCCTGTCCAGCTGCATTGCGCCACCGCGTGTGCCACTCATCCGAGGCTGTTCGATGCGGAAGCCGTTCGGAGCCGTCATTTGCACAAGTCCGAGCTGGCACGCTGCAGGGCAGGCTTCCTCAGGCAGCCGCGCTTCCCCCTTGGAGTATTTTGAGCAGAGCGCCCACGTTGTTGTTCTTCACAGCATTCCTGCAAACCGTCACGACGTTGGTCTTCGCCTGGCCCACCCTCAGCCTGGACGCCTTCTGGATCATGCTGTTGACGTCCTTCAGGGCGCCGAGCAGCTGCGCATGATTCGTGGCGCGCTTCGTTTGCTCCGAGAGCAGGTCCCGGTTCAGCTCGTGCAGTTGCCGGTACGCCCTCTTCATGGCCTCCATGTCGTCGAGCGCCCTGGCATCCTCCGCCTTGACGACCAGGGTCTTCACCAAGCTCGTGGCGTCCGCAGCGTCGGTCACGAGCATGATCCTTGTGGAGTTGTGCTCTTCGACCTGCACGCAAATCCGCACTTCGTGTGTCAAACGATGGCAGATGCCTGCGCTCGCTCCTGTTGGGCGCTGTCGTTCGCTGTTCACCTCCACGAGCGCTGACACCCGAAGGTTGCCTGTCACCGTTTAGTCCCGAACTCTCACGTGCAACGATACACGCGTTGTTCCCAAATCATCGGAAAATGAATCTAACTGTGGGCCGCCCCCTCATCCTGATTTTCTAGGTATCCCTGGTCCACGCAGCGGCAATCCGTCATCGCTTGGATTATCGGATGTTCTGCGAACCACACCTGATATGCGATCAAACCCTCACAACGCCGAACAGATGGCTGTAAGGGAACAAACACTGCGATAACACTGTGCGCCCTTCATGGCCAAAGTCACGAGGACCTGCTGGCGAATGTGTTACAGGAGCCCACTTCTTCGACCGAACGGGCATGGCCCTGGAAAGTAGCCGGAGTGCATTGACGTTGCCGCTCAGCAACACCTTAGATAAGACATCTTTGAATTCCTCCATTTCCTTGGGGAAATCGGCCACCGAATCCAACTCGTTGATGGACAGATACTGCGCCAGGTCCTGGACGACATCCCCTGCGAGCACCATATTGTCTGTTTTAACGGCGACCTGCGAACGAGGCACACGTTGTTCTCAATCACAGGAATTGTCCCCGTCAAAATGGAGCACTGGCTGCTGGGCTCGCCCCTGCTCATTGGAGCTGGACTGGATCTTTTGAAGTGCGATAGTTTGGCTAGACAGCGTGTGCGAGCCCACCACCGGTGCTGCAGTCTGCATCAGCGGCAGCAAGGTGCTGCTGCGCACCAAATGAAGACGCGAAGCTGCTTCTGCGTGCTGCACAAGAACGGCTTTTTGGCAAGAGAATAGCCACAGGAGGCAACGCAGATCTCTCGGCGCTTCCGCATGCCGAGGTGACGGCGGACATGTCCCACAGCACACTGGAAGGTGTGTTTGCAAGACGCCGCTCGCACTATGCTGCCCACCCTGAGGACAAACCGGTGGAAACAATGCGATGCATTTCCGGCAAGATGTTTTCTGCATACTCCGGTGGCAGCACAGGGGAAGGTCAGTGCATACGCCAGGCACGTACCTGGCATCCCGATGGGCTGGGTTTGAATTGGACAACAAGAGAAGCACCATCCCTCAAGCTGATGAAAGCGGCCCCCATCGGATCGCCTCCTGACGGCGAGTGCAAAAACCTGCTGTCAAGCCAGCCTGACAATCTTGTTGGAGCAGCAGCCACGTCGAAGTGGACAGAAGAACTTGGATCCTGGTGGCTGCCGTCCTCCACCCGCCTGTACATTGCGAATTTTGGTATTTCCTGCTCGTACTCGAATACCTGGAATATGTTTCCGGTGCGCGAGCCCACAAGCACCTTCAGCAGGGCATCGCAGCCTACGTCTTTTGGAGGGTGAATGTGCACTCTGGACTCTTGGGACGGTTGTTTTGGCAGAACGAGGAGGGACTCGTTGGCAAAAAGGTTCTCGCCAAAAACAATAACTCCCTGCAGCCAGGGAACGCGCATTGGATATCAGAAATGAGGCTGGCCGGTGACAGCGTATTTCTGCATTTCGTACATTTTTCCAGCACTGGAAGTGTGCTTGATCAAGTGAGCACTGAGATCTGATATGCAATATTAGGTTAGCATGACAACGATGAACAGCAGGGTTCAAACATGTGTCAATTTAGAATGCTATCATTATGACATATTGGAAACAAGTGTGCCCAATCGATGAGGCAACGGATCGTCATACGTGAAATCGATTCGGGAAATGAGCGCAATCATGGCTTGTGGATTACATGGCCCTCTGCGGTTGGAATAGACGTCTTTCGGGTGTCATGAGCTGGATATTACCCTTATGACTGTCTCATTATTCGTTTGCAGGTGCATGCAAACCGACCCCTGGTCCTCATCCACCCTCAGTGCGCATGACACTGATGTATCCTTCGGAATGGTAGCCGCGGGATCCTTGACGACAGCTCCCTTTTCATGCGGTTGTGCCTCCATCTGCTTGGACAGCTGATATAACATTTCCTGGAACGCCATCGACGAGCATAGTCATTCCTCCGCAGTCCTGATTCCGTAAAACAGTCAATGAGTATTCTGCAGAAGTGTTCTTTATAGTCTCCATACATCTGCGGGACTCATTAACGTGCACTCCTACTTCCAGTACTTGCGAGTATTTTATTCCGTCTTGCCGGAAGGATGGTGTTCTTAGACATTATTATAATTTTTGACTGATTCTGCAATGTTGGTGTCGAAACGCTTTGAAGCCTCACCAGTGCTTGTATACTTTCTGGATTCAGGAATGGCAGCATACGCACGGCGCGTCGGATTAGATGTGTATGTCCATGGCAAATTTGATGTCAACATCATGTTCGTAATGCAACGGTATTCACAAGACTTACAACATCAAGGCCCCGGAAAACCTAAAGCCACCATTCCCATAAATAACATTGTCTTCAGCCATCGGGGATACGTCTGCGGGACCTTGCACAGGTACAGAAGTACGCGCAAGTTATGTGCCGCACAGATCCACTCTATTAAAACCTCCGCACTCAAATTGGCGGAATCGTAAGGCTCATCAAATGCATTCGTTTGTGCGTCTTTTTGTGTTCCACTGCTGAATACCTCAGATGCAATCGGATACAAAGGCATCTCTGTTAGAATATAAATAAAATATCTCCAAAACTTCTACATAGAAGTATAATCGGCAGGTGGTGATGCCGTACGATGCCACAATTTTATTCCTGTTCAGTCCCATTGCACGGGCAGAAAGTACCAATTCGGCGATGCCAATTGCCATGCCATCTTGACATCATGAGTTTCACTACTGGACCCAACACCGTGATTTCCCTGGAATCAAGTTAATGTGATGACGTCAATTAGTGTCAAAGTCAATCACCGCTGACAATCACACGCGTTCACCTGCATCATTCGAATCGCCTATAAAAAAAAATCCTCCCGGAAATTTGAGCCGATTGGCACATCTTCTTCATTTTTGTGTTTACCCTTTTCACCTGCTTTTTCTGATTGAGCTTCTCCAGAATCTGCTTATGGGCGGCGATGCCCTGCCCGGTGCTTGTCGAGTTCACGTCGGCTGGCAGGTAGCCTCGCACTTCTCCATCTCCGCAGCAAACAATCAAGTCCTCCACACCGTCGTTGCGGTAATCAGCATTGAGGATTTGGCTAATGGGCGAAGACATATTGTCACGGAAAACAACCTCTCCAGTGTCTTCCTTTCGAACCTCAAACTGCGCATCATATCGCTTTGCTGAAGAACGCAACACTGTGCTCCAAGACAACATTATCGCCTGCTGCGATGCCAACGCAGGTAACGTGAGTCAAACATTGCAGAGACACGAGCACGCTATTTCTTCCACTCCAATGAAATTTGTATGCGGATGTCAGTGCAAAGGGATACAAGCCAGTGTGAGCCATGGCGCCAGGGCGTGTTTCAATATCTAAATTTAAAGACATGCATGCAAATCACAAGCATCTTACGGACAAGACGAGAACCAATGGTTTCGTTCTTACAAACACCAAGTGAAAGTCTTGCTGACGGATGAAATGACTGCCATGTCGTCTTCGCCTGTTTTTACATTTTAGAATGTCGTGCATTAGAATGAGCTTGTATTGATGCTGCGGAACTTTTGGCGGCATTTTTGCAAAGCTCAATACGCTCCAGCGTCAAAAGTTCTTGTGCAATCACAATTCAATGTATTCTGCTGCATGATTTACTCGTTTCTGTGCTCTACCGGCTTACCTTTACTAATATGCATACCCAATGATTATTTACTTCGCGTCAGGGATGTTGCAGTTATGGAAGCCGCATAACACTGTATTCCATACCGACACTATCAAACCAACCGTATCTTGAAACATACCGCTGCAAGCTCAAGCCGCATTAATGCGAATCTTCAGCAGCTACATAGCGGGTCCGAAACGCGCCATGTCAAAAGCATTACTGGCAAATGTACACAAGTGTTATTGATCATAACTGCCTCAAAGCAGCCTCACCCTGCCGCTGGACCAGCCGCTCAGAAGCTCAGGTACGCCATCTCCATCCAGGTCGAAGCTGGCAATGGCGCAGACGCTGTGGCGGCTCTTCACCCTCCACATGCGCTCGGTGCCATTGTACACCCCGATGGTCCCATTCGCTAAAGCGTAGCCGTACCGCGCCTTCTGGATGGGGCACAGACCGACGACGACGTCCGCCTCGGGCACCTCCGCCACGAGATCTTCATCTTGGAAAACCCGGATGTCAAAGTCATCGGAGCCTACCTGAGACACACGCATGCTGTGACAGGCCGCAGGCAGCGTCGCGAGTGGCAGAGAGCTGGCATGTCATCTCAACCTTGGCTTCATCAAAATCAGATCGCAGAACAGCATATGATGACCATAATGAGATGTCTGTGAGCGTACGGCGGCCACAATGAGAGCACGGTGATGTGAAGAGGATTTGATTAGATATAGGAGGCAATGCCATCCGAGGTCTTCGGACGTGTGGTCTGCGAAGGGGTCTATGCGGGATGGATTTCGGCCCTTAAAGCCGGCTCTTCTCTGCTGGATGTGAGAATTGATGTGTGGAAACATGCACAGAACGAATGCCGCTTCGGATTAATGATTTTTTGCTCCTCACCGAGCATATTAATTTGAGGTTGCTTCAGTCCAGTCCAAGGACTGGTTCATCATCATCATCATCATCAAAATCCATGGATTACATTTGTCACAAAATGACAAAACACAGCCCGTGCACCTGGTAGGCGATGATGGGCGTGAAAACCAAGCAGATAGCCTATTTGGAATCGATTGTTCATGGTCCCATGTCGCCATTCCCTATTATCCCATGAAATGCAGTGAGCTGGCACAGATAATAAAATCCCCGTGGATTATGTTCAGTGTATGTGGTGAAGAAAAAACTGGTTCACAGCAAGACCCATGCATTGCACATAGAAACATTCCCTCATGGCTCATCTGAGGCCCTCTTCTGCGCCAGAATGAAGCGCATGCTATCGTTCAATGGACGTGATGGGTGAATGGCAAATTTCCCGATGTACCACGGCTCCCTTCTGACAGTGCTGTGCACGCGTCTCTTCAGAATTCGAGAATTGTGCCACCACCTTGCGAACTACTCCTGGATTCTACCTACTGCGCAAAGGGGACAGGGGCAGATCACTGGAGACACGCGAATCGGGGTTTACCAGAAGCTCGGTTATTCCGTCGTCGTCAACGTCTGCCAATGCCATGGATGAGACATTGTCTCCAGATACTGTCCAGAACAGCTCGGTGCCTTCAGCGTTATAGCCCTGGGGAAGTTGCCAGCTGCGGAGCATCAGCATCACATGGGGTGACCTCTCCCAAACCCCAAGGTTCGATTGAATTTTGCTTCTCATCAGTCTAAGATGTATTGAAGGATGGACGTCTTGTGACTTGCCTTCTGCTGCAGATTTGCTGTACTCACAAATTTAGATGTGATTGGATATGTTGGTGCGGTTTCAATCTTCAAGCCGTTGGAAGTCACTTAAAGTACCATATAGAACACGCCGCATTGTTGCACTGCCAATGGATCACCTAAAATTTGTCAATACATATAAAAAGCAAAGATAAATGAAGGAAATAACAACATTGGGTACGATTTTACTTTTGGTTGTTGTTTTGGGCTATTTGCCTTGAAAAACACATAGATACACATGCAGCTAATTTGCACAGAGTGGAACACAACGGACGCGCCCAGGCACTCGAAGCCCGCTCCAATTCGAATCTCCCCACAGAAAAATCATCACTAGATCACCTTAAGATGTTCCGTACTCTGCTGTACGCAGTTGAAAATTTCCAATCGAAACACTGCATCAGGACCAAGAACAGCTTCGCCACAAAGGCATGGCAGGTCTACTGGCCTCGGTACACTCGCTAGCGCTGCGAGGGCGCTGAGTGTACCTGAATGGAGCAATTCCCACCCACGATTCCCAGCGGCGACTCGATGGTTCCCATTCGCCCCAAGATTGCGACGTTAACGCCGTCGGCCACGTCCCTGAAGAACAGGTCCCTGTTCTCCTCGACGTCGTAAGACTGCAGGCTCGTTGGGGTCCCAACGATCAGCACATCGCGCTGCAGTTCGGGGTCCAGCCTTCCTGTCAATAGGGTTGGGGACTCTGTTAGTAATCAACTCGCGCCTCGCCAACGTTGCGGAACCGTCGCCGGCGCATGTGCGCCCGCACCACCGTCGGCAGCAAACTGCGTCGCTGCTCATTTCAGCGGACACCGATTATCCCCTTCAGACCCGTTTGTGGCGAGGGTGACACTTCAAACACATTCTCACGCCAGAGGCATGAGAAGGCACATTGCTGATGGTGAGCAGTCCAGAAGAATTTCTTGAATTGGTGGATGCGATGGGCCGGTTGCTCATGGGTGCGCGTCAGATTCAGAGCCGGCACCACAGTGACGCCATTGAGTGAGGGTGGCTTGGAACGACCACAGAAATGCAGGTCGCCCACGTTCCTAAGGCAATTGAACGCAAGCAATGGCCTTTCTTTGAGCACTGCAATCGTTGACAGCCACATTACATCATTGGGGCCAAATTGAATGCAATCAAATTACGCGCCACGAAAACGATTGAAGCTGCCATTGGGCGCACTGTGCTGGTGCCCACTGGACGAAGGTGGTGGCCCCGTCATTGAAATAGCATCCGCACTCTTCTCAAGTGAGGCAAGCACTGCAGCGAGCAGCTGTTGCATTCATCAACACTTGAGTTTGTAGCACTTGAGCTTTCGCCATGGAGTCGCACCAGCCTGCACGGCAGTAATGGTCTTGTTGATATTGAGGTAAGTGACCGGCTCATCTCCCACAGCCATTTGCTGAGGCCTGTGGATGAAGATCTTCCCTCCTGACGTGGCGCAGGTGAGGGCCGCATGGCGGCCATCGTACTTCCCGATCGCCGCCTGGCCCCTCTGAATTTTGTCTGTGTGATACGCGTCAAGTCGTCAATAAAGACAAGGGGAAAGGGCAAATTGAGTAACGCAAGCGAACTGTGTAAGTGCACACAATGCAAACTGAACATGATGTATTCCATTTGCTTGACGAATTAGAGTAAATCAGTAGTGAAATCCAGGGTCCAAGAGCTCTTCTGTGAATGTTCCCTGCCTCGGGCAGGTCCAGCTTCGGCCATATTGAGCTCAAGGGGCCAAACGCAAACTGACTACCCTCGCGCTGAATTGCGCCACGTTCTGCAATGAATAAATGTTCGATATTGAGAGTAGGAGTGATATTAGCCTTTGGGATTGTTAGTTGTTTTGAAAGGGTGATGGGAGGGAGGGCTCAGATTGCTCTTAAATATTAGCCCAGGGCCAGCAGAGCAGCTTGCCAGCCTGCCTCCCCACCAGTTCCCGCGCCTCCTGCCCCAAACCCTACATTGTGGGCCCCTTAAGACCCAAAGGAATGCAGGGGCAAGCAGGTGACCTGCTCAAGACAGCCAGCGACCTTTCCTCTACGAAACCTGTGACACCCCTACGCCTCCCGGGGCATAGGCTGCGATACTGTCTGCCAGAAACGCTCTGGCAGGAGAGCCAGTAGGCAGCCGAGGTTCAGTCCACGGCGAGGAAGGCCCAGGGGCCGCTGCAAGACGGGGAGTGGGCCCGACGCAAGGCGCCTGAACTGACATCAAGGGAGGGGCGCGGGGAGGGGGGGAGGTGAAGGCACGGTGACGACCATCGCAGCCGCAGGGGACCTGAGGCCCAAGCGCCCTTACCTTGCAAGTGCAGCTGGAACGCCGGCGTCAGCATGGCGGTGCAGGAAACGTTGTTGACCAACTCCTTGCCAAACGGGGAGGGGTGAAACAAGGAAACGAGCTGAGGCTGACGCTGCGCCCAAAGGAGCGCTGCACGTGTGAGCAGCCAGTTGGCAACGCAATGTAACGCCCCTCGGCATGCGGCATCTCATGGCCCTGTCTGCTTTGAAAAGCAGACTAGTATAAGGAGGCCGAGCATTGGCAGCATGTTCCAAGCCTCCTAACTTCTCTGTCTCTCATTTTTTCACAATTTGACGATTCCACCAAGCATGCACCATTGGCTAAAGCACCCTTCGTGGGTGCAGCCTCTGTGTGCACTATGTACAATCTTAGTACCAGAGTACTATATTATTAGCATAGATATTCTTCCGCTGTTGTGACCCAGGGGATGCAACAGCTGTCCAAGCGTTCACTCCAAATAATAATCATCGCACCCCAAACCAAACGTTACGTGTACTTGGCTGTCATGAATCAGAAGTGGCTGAAATTGTCCTGGGTCGAAATTGCAACACGCAAGTCTGGACAAATCGGTAAGCTTTCTTTCCTCGGTCTATTTTGAAGGTGAACAGCGCTCCCAATGTGGCCCAGAACAAATGTTTCAGTTGTTACATCCCTCCCTCAGCTTGTGAGCCTGCCATGTCCTTCCTAAGGAGTGCCTTCCTATCAAAACCAGCAGCGGACCAGAGAAAATTGTCTTCGTCTTCTTTATAGTAGCCTTCTCGTTGGTACAGTGCAATGGCACCAGTGTCCTCAAATCTACCGGCAAGACGCATTATGATTAATGGCATCAGCAACAACTGGGCACGGAACATCTGCCAGAAACAGTTGAATGTCTATTGGTAGTCCATGAGCACAAGTCAACAACGTGATGCTCAGTTGCCACACTGTTGATGACAAGCAAAATTAAGAATGTATATCTTCTGTCACCCAGGTCAGTGCTTCATAGAAGAGATTGCTTTGGCATCCAGTTATGACTTTCACCTGACATGTAAACAAGTGCATGGGTTGCCGCAACGCCTTGCCACATGCTCCACAGCCTTTAACAGTCGAGTGCCATGGCCCTGGCGCCTGAAAGAGGGGTCCACAGCCATGTTCGAGATGAAGGCACTGCCCTGAAAGTACAGCAAGGGCTTGTCACACACCATCCCTGTTCATCTGGCACTGGGGGTGAGTATGTGCCGCAGCTGACTGATGTTGTACTTGCACAACGACAAAACTCCACATTTCTCCACAGCAGCCACCAAGTGCATATCTTGCAATTCTCAAAGACGCAGCTCTTAAGCCATGATCCTGATCTGGAAAAGAAGCAAGGAGCAGGATGTGATCAAATTCGCACAGAGTGATGTGGCATATGAGGAAGATAGCGAGCCAGAGATGACATGGCTGTGTGTTTTGGCAAGGGACTGGGAAATTTGGAAGCCATGCACTGTTCTAGCACCTAAAGGTCATTCATGTGGTTAATTAGTAGTGCTGAAATGTTTCCAGCACACCACATGCTGACAAACCGAAGGTGCTGTCTAACTTGTTCTCACCAAGAGGCCTAACCTCAATTGTGAGTTGCAAATCTGCAATTGGGCCTGACCAGCGAAATTGCGACACATCTCATGGTAAGCTGTCGTTTAAGTTTTGAAAACTTGTAAATGATGCGTAATCTGCACAACTCACCTCTGGAGGTTTCAAAAACCAGAAGAATGGCCGAGTGGAATTGTCTAAAGACACCTCTACTGTGCCCAGCAGAATCTCCTCCTGATCGCTCACTGGTTGTTTAGCTGGTTCCCCATCAACAACAACTGCTGAATCCTCACGCTTTGCTTCTCCCTGTTCCTCAGCCTCAGCCTCAGCCTCAGCCTTTATGCTGTCTGTGGAAGCTGATGTTTGCAGTTGAGATGGTTCAGAAACCAATTCGAAGCTTTCATCGGTGCTTTTGATATCTGCCAAACTGTCCTCCAATGCGTCAGTGCCAGATTTCTTCTGTGCCCTACTAACTACCCCTTCATTCCATTCCTCCACACCATTTTGGGCATATGCTGCTCCTCTCAATTGCACAGAATCCAACATATCCTTCTCCCCAAGAACATCTAGATCATCACGAAAGCCCTGAAAGATCTTGTCTTTCTTCTTTCCATTGGCTTTCCAAAACCCTTTTGGCTGCATGTTAAATGGAACAAAAGGTGACGACCACCCTTGCTGTTGCCCGCCACTTGTGTTGACATCCGGCTTGAATTGGGACGAATCGAAACCTTGAAATTTGCTGCTGTCCATTTTTGTGGCTGGCACAGTGCCCTTCCCTAGGTCATTTGCATGCTGCTCTCGGAAATCATCGTTTGGAATCAGAGTGGCGACAAGCACCACACCAGCAGGGAGGCAGTCAAGACAGATTGCAAGATAGTTCTCTGCCTGCATGCGGAGCCACCACCTTTGCAACAACATTTGCAAGTTCAGACAGCAGGGTGCTACAGCAACCTGGCCAACGTTTTGAGCTGCTATCAACTGCACCTATAGGGCAATGGACCTGCTTTTGTAGTGCCTTTTCACGATGTCGATGATTTCTGCTTGCACTGCATTTGCAACTGGATAACATTTGCCGGACGGACACATCTGCATGGCAGCAAAGGCCATATTGAGTAGTGTCGCAGTCAATTCTTCTTGATGCTCTCCTGGAATGCCAAGTCTAAATGTACTGTGCAAAGGTGCAGACCTGTGCAAGATGTGACATCGATTCCGACACCAACGCGAGGAACACAAGTGGCAAAAGAGTCACTGACAAGCAGCATACACTGCATGGCAGGTCCCTGTCAACCTCCACGCAAAACCACAATTTCACAATGTCCACAAGTGTGAACAAGCTCGGTTGCATTGTGTCAAGGCAGAGGGAGGACACAATTCATGGCCAACAATTGTGCATGGCTGCAGGCAAGGAACTCCTTCATGTTCCCCAGAATTTATTTCTTCTCAAGCACGAAACGCTTGGTGCACTTCGCCGTGTTGCAGATTGGACAGCTGGACATGAACCACACAAACCTGAACATTTGGCGATATCCCAAACTATCAGCAAATGTCTCTTCCAACAGCCTGGCTACTCGCGGAATTATTGCGCGAGTCAGCGGCTGGATGTGAAGCGTCCCATGTAATGTCTCTTCCTGAAATAGAGAACTGGATGTCAGAACTGCAGCGCGTCTATGCTGAATGAACAAATTTGGCTGTTTCACACCTTGGTTTCCCCAGGATTGCCCAAAAGACAGTGATTTTGCCAATGGCTGCGCCTCAATCCACTGAGTCGAGTGTACATTGCAAGAATTCCACCAAAACCTTCGTTACTGTCGTTCCATCAAGATTATCGATAATTTCGAGAGCAACATAGAAGCATTTTCCACAAGCAAGTTGTAGAGCAACACACCTCATACTTGTAGGCCTTCAACCAGTCCACAAAAGGTATCTGCACAAAGGATGCATGAATAATAACTCAGAGGTATCTTCCAAAATTCATTGCGCTGGAGCCTTCAATACTGCAAATGTGTGATTCCAGGACTAACTGCACTGCAAGCGGCACCAGCAAATTCAAAGTTTGCTGGTTGCACACTCTTATAGGCGTGATATACAACTATCAGCATCAGCCCAGCACCATCATCACATTTTCATCGGGGCAATGCAACCATCACTTGCTTTTGTCCGATGTGACCGAAGCAACCCATGGATTGGCACCCAGAACTATGGCCAGTGGACGCATATCAATACAGCATGCGCCCTGAAAGGATACAACATCACGATGGTGACACCATAGACTTCACTGTGTGTGCACTGCAAATGGGCGTCAAACTGAACGATGGGTGATGGGTCCAAATCCAGCACAATCCAACCCCAGACTTAAAGGCCAAAGTTCAAATCTCCACCTGTGAATCGCAATCGCTGCGCCCAGGCGAGGCCGCCAGCTCCACGGCGTCATGATCCGCGCAGCCCGCAATGCCACACCTCTGGGCCCCATTGGGCGTCCCGAAGCGGATGCCCAAGCGCCCCCCCTTCCGCGGGCAATGCGGCGCCCTGCCGTCGCCGCATCCGTTGGGACGGGACAACGCCGGCGAGGAGACGCGGCCCGGGCCGACCGGCAGCCGATCGCCCGCTTGGGCAGCGGCGGGCGAGGCCCACATCCTTGCGGACCCGCCAGCGGCCAACGTCCATGGTCGGTCGGTCATGATGTGCGCAACATGAGGCACAGCCGAGAGGGGGAGGCTCGCACACAAGCATCCAGTCAGCATCCGCGCATTGCACATGGAAAACGGGCCTACACAGCGCGCGAGTTGGGTTGCTTGGAGCACTGTTCCCCTCTGCTCGGGGTGTTGCCGTGCGTGGCTGGAGTTCCGCGTGTGCCTTTGGGGGGGCGGGGCGATGAGCATCTTGGACGACTTCCAGGACTATGGGATCCAGGGGAGGCCCGAGAGCGTGTCCCCCGGGCGGGACGAGTACGGCTATGGCGATCTGGGCCAAGACGTCCGCAATCGGGGGACGCCTGGGTTGCCTGGTCGCGCCGAGGGGCGCGGACTGTTTTCGCTGGGAATGGGAACGCATGAGAGGAAGGTCACGAGGTAGGGTTGCCACGGAGCGGCTGCGTTGCAACAGCCCATTTGACGGAATGCAGGATTGAACTTGCGGTAGTGCCCATTGTGCCCAACGGAATGATCCTGCCGATAAGTCCAACCACCCCAGGCTTAAGTTTGGGGATTTGAGCAGCTGCTGTCTATTAGCGATGGCTCGCGCCCTGGCGATTTTTTGTCTGGAGGAATCTCTGCAACCCAGATGCTGAGGGTATGGGGGACAATTGGGACGTGGCGATGCGCTCCAGTTTGAGTCAGCTTCTAACATCCAGTGTGAAGGAATAGATGCTAAGGAATCAGCGCACGCTGGATGGTATGTCAGTGCAGCTGGCTGCAGCTGGACCTGAGCAATCTGCCCATTGCGCACAATCCAGGGATTGTGATGTCATGATCTGCTGCCCATTTCTGGCATTGTCATTGTAGCCTTGCACCTGTGCCTCAGGTACCTCAGGGTGATGTTGACCATCTGTCAATATAAACCATGAACCAGTATTTGTACGACCTGTTGATTGTGTTGCGAACCAGGGGTCGAG
The DNA here is from genome assembly GCA_905146915.1 of Ostreobium quekettii. Lineage (NCBI taxonomy): Eukaryota > Viridiplantae > Chlorophyta > Ulvophyceae > Bryopsidales > Ostreobiaceae > Ostreobium > Ostreobium quekettii. Next base: position 78,951 of record CAJHUC010000954.1, on the reverse strand, counting down.
GGCAAACAACTGCAGTGGCTGCTGCCAGGGACATAGTCGTGGTGGCAACTGCTAGGAACTACATTCTGAGGTACAACTACAGCATGGAGAACTTGGGTGAGTTTGTGTTGGATTGGTGCTGCCTGCATTGCCAATGAAGAAAACCAACAGGTGCCTGTTCATGAACCAAGGAGCTCCCTTGCAATGGTTGACAGTCAGCTGGATGCAGCTCCCACTGATTGCTGAAGTAATTTCCACCCATTCAACTGCTGCCCCAAGTGCTTTTGCGATTGTTTCTTTGGGCTATTTTTCCACATGTTATGGAGCACAGCACTGCACTTCGCAACAAGATGTGAGATTACCACTGTGTTGTGCCATGTTCTGTGACGATACATTCATTCACTTGTTCAGCGCCGCCCTTGCAGATAGTGGGAGCAGCTTCGAGACAGAAGCCGACATTCTAAAGCCACTGCCTGAAACAACCATAACGGCCATTTACCTGGACCCATCCACCCACCATCTGCTTGTGAGTCTGCAGCACCATGCTGGCCAAGACACCCACTATCTCCATTCCTCATGGACGAAAACTCGGCTTCTTACAAAAATGAAGGGAGCACAGATTTCCGCTGTTGGATGGAACAGGGCTGCCCCTCCCATGCGGGCACCAGGCACTGAAGGAAGGGACTTCAGGCTGGTGGAAGAGACAGGGGCAGAGCTGTCAACGAGGTGATGGCCGAAATATGGACACAGTTGATGACAAAGGCAGAGCACAACTGCTTTACGATTGTGTGCCTTGTCAACCGGACTTGATCATTGTTGGCCATGGAGTGTTGTTGTGCAATGTCTGCCAATGCTTTTACCTGTGTACAAAAGCAAGTTCCAGTGCACAGATTATAGTTGTTTTGTTTACCGCCATACCTATGGACAGGCACATGCCTGTCTGGAGCTCCCAAGCACTTGCTGGCATGGATGACCTGAAAGATTTCCACAACTCGAAACACAGGTACTGAGGTGTTGTGTTTGTATGTGAGGGAGGTGTTAGTCGCGGCCGGTGGGTCTTTGTACTCTCTTGTTGTGGAGCCAAGGGACAAGAGGGAGAAGACCTTCAAGAAAGTGTTCACATTCAAAGAATCCACCACCGTGATCTGTGGTGTTGAGCAGCAAACTCTGAGGGATGGGCGCATCCTGGTGCTGATGATCACGAATGAAGCACTTTTTGTGGTCACTGGTGGGCCATCATTGGAGGCCATATTTGCTGTCTATAGCACAGGAAAGGTTGGTGGAAGCTTTTAACAAGCTTTTAACATCTCATGCAACGGGCACTTTCTGGAATGGAAATGTTTGTGAGTGTTGCCAACTTTTGTCACGTCATGTCACTGTGTTCGTGTGCTGTGCACTGTGTTTCCACATCGGCTTGATTATACTGTAAATGCATATGTTTGATTGGCGATTGATTGAATTCACCATGACTAAGATGGTACTCAAGCATTTGTAACTGCCATATTATACCACCTGCAAAACACGCTGTGGCCATGTTTCTCATCGTCATGTTGTATCACGGAGCTGGCTGCTCATGTATCATATGGGATGGTCGAATAATGACATAGGGACAAAGGCATCCCAAACACATCCATGGGAGCTTGGTAGCTGGGATATTGGCATCCTGTGAAGGTTTGGAGGCAAATTCTATGGAAGCGAGGACCAAGCATGCTGATGTGGTTGCACATTTTAAACCTACTTTACCTGCTCGCACAACTGTGCTGTGACCTGCCTTGTGCAAGCCTCAACTCAGCGCGCCACCAGTTGGATGCAGAACGAACATTGACTTGGGGCAACCATGATGTGCCTTTGCAGGTCCTGGAACCATTTGCCAACCTCCCTGTGCCATCAGCTGGCTCGCATCTTCACCTAGGGTATGGTGCCGATGGCTGGCCCCACAGATTTGCATGGCTTGTTGACGATGGGGTGTATCATGGTGCGCTGAATGTGGACCATGCCAAGCCACAAGACAGTGACTCTGCGTATGTCGAGCATTGGAACTTTTGGCGGCTGGACAAAGCAAAGGATAGAACCAGAGGCGCACGGGCAATTTCCATGGTAAGGGAAGCTCCCCCGTTTGCCTTGCAGATTGTGCACCTCGACTCGGGCAATTTCCAAAGCTGTGTAGTGCTGTTCAGCAGGCCAACATTTGTCTCCCATCAACATGTGTTTGTCGGACGTTCATTAGCAATTTGTAATCTGGTGTCGCCGCCCTGATTATTATGGATTATGACGATGTTTCGGGGACCAAGATGCCAACAGTGGTACAGAAATTGGCATGTGCCTCAGGTCTTTTTAAGCACATTATCTGATCGCTGTGTTGTTGCCTGCAGGTTCCCACCGAGTACCACTTTCTGCTGCTCTTCCAGGACTTCCTACTGGTGGTGAACAGGATTAATCAGAAAGTCATTCAATGCACACAGTTCCAAACCAAGGGCTCCAGGGTTACAGGCGAGTCTGATGAAATGCACAATGCTATCCTGTGGGTGTCCAGGGCCAAGGCATTTTTGCCATCAAATGGTGCAGGTTGTGAGTGTGCAAACCACCCTTGGTGATCTCTCATTTTTGGCCTCATTGTGCACTTGCTGTACAGGCCAACCACTGGGACTCGCATCTGACAGAATCACCGGCCTTGTGTACTTGTTCACTTCGGAGGCCCTGCTGGATGTTGGAAGTGATGGAGAGGATAAAGACATTTGGAAAGTGTATTTGGACATGCGGGACTATGCAGATGCTCTCCGTGTATGCCGGACTGCAGCCCAGCGGGATGAGGTCTATTCAAAGCAAGCTGAAGTTGCAATGTCCCAAAATGACAATGTCTCTGCTGCGCGCACCTTTGCCAAGGTGAGCATAGACGAAGGCAGCCTCCAGTTAGTGTTTATGATGGAAGAATTGACCACTGGCTCTCATGCTGCAGTTTGTAGTTGTTTCTCACACCTTGCATCCATGGTTACAGTTGTTGACAGCCATTTGTGATAAACAGCGTACTCTTTCCATGCAGTTGATTGATATGCTGGTCCTGGGCCAATGAGGGCGTGTTGCTCTACACTCTCGTTTCTTTCACTGCAGCTCCAAGGGTCCAGTCCAACGTTTGAGGACATAGCCTTGAAATTTATCGAGCTGGAGGACACTGAGGCACTTCAAGAGTTCTTGATGGCAAAACTTCAAGCCCTGGGGCATGATGACCGTGCGCAAAAAACTATGGTGGCATCCTGGTTGACCGAGCTGTACCTGGACAAAATAAACAAAGCTCTGCTTGAGGTTTGTATTTCTACACTCCTATTGCTCAAGTGGTTCAGAGCGCACCATGCCCCTTGTATTTCTATTCCATAGGGTTCGTTTTCTTTTCAAGGGCATGACCTTGGCATTTGCCACAAAGGTGGCTGCAGAGATATTGCTGATGTTGCAACTAAGACACATGACCTCAACAAAGCATTGGGTGCCCAATTTAATGAATGAGATCACTGAGGCCCTTGCCTTAAAGACATGGGTGGGTGGTGCTTTCTACAGAAGGCGATGGGCGTGTTCTTGTTCTTTCTCATGGCATGCTTCATCCATTGTTGCTCCTCTGCATGTCCTGCAGTCGTGGGTTCAGGCAGCTTTGAACGTTGATGCACTGCTAGCTCAAACAAGTTTGCCACATTGGAAACTTAATCCACAATAACAAATCCATGGTGATGCATTGTGTTTCTTCAAATTTGTTCACTGCATCTGTGCCAAGTGGATGCCATCTGGAAGACTTCATTCATGAAACCGGATGGTGTCACAAAGCAAGAATTGTGATATCTGGTGTGCAGGAGTCAGGTGAGCAGGGCCCTCAATATGACAAGTGTGTTGCTGATCTTCGCAATTTCTTGAGCACCCATGTGGAGGTTTTGGATGTCAACACCACGGTCACCCTCCTTTCAAGCTATGGTCGCATGGACGATTTGATGCACTTTGCAGAGTGTCGCCGGGATCATGAGACACTTCTTGAGTGCTTGATGCAACGAGGCGATGTGCTCCGTGCACTGGGTGTGATGCGCCTACCATCAGTACCCCGAGAGCTGGTGTACAAATTCGCTCCTCACCTTATGGGCTTGGCCCCAGGTCTGGCTGTGGAACTCTGGATGCAACAACAACCACCGCTGGATCCAAAGTAGGCACTGCTACAACCATAAAGTATCACATCATGGAACCTTGCAACTTGCTTTCGAATCAACAGTGCGACGATTGTGTGCTTCTGTATGTGCAAGAGTGCATGTACTGCATAACATACGTAAGCAATGCCAAGTGATGCACACAATGTGCAAACAAGTTGCATGGAATCTCCACAGCAGCCCAGGGCGTGATTATGAGTATGTCCCTGTGTGCCTGAGGCGGTGATTGACTGCTTGGTGTCATTGTCAGCTATAGGGTCATAGGGGCAGTTTGCAACAAGGCAAAGTAACGAGGAATGATTCCCACTTTTGCTCCACCTTGGGAGACTTATGGGAGTCCTGGGACAGAATAAGGCAGATACAAGTGAGAGAATGCAAGCGTCAACATAGTATGTCCATTTGAGCCAGTAGTGTCCACAGCAGGGTCATAGGGCTAGCAAAGGAGTTTACGTAATGAGCAGCAGGGCAACTGCAACCCAGCTGCCTTATGTGAGCATGGGCATTGTGTAGGTCTCTTGAATACATATGTCAACACTTGACAATTCATGTCCAGGCAACTACGGCAGCCACTAAGTCGATGACAGGCATGTTTCACATCCCCACTGTTTTGTGCCAAAATGATTCTCACCTCGATCATGGGTATGGCAACAATGCTGTTGTGAGTTTCTGCTGCAGGCGCTTGTTACCTGCCATGGTTTCACTTGGGGAGTATGGGTCGTCAGCAGAGGCTCGCAAGCAGGCAATACGGTACCTTGAATACAGCATGAACCGTCTCGGATCCCAGGACAGGTGAGGGCAATGCTACTTTTTGCCAGATGTGCCTAAGTGAAATTTTGCACTGCGGCTTCCTGCAAGTAAGCTGCCTGGCACATGCATGCCAAGGATTCAGACATTACAAGCTGTTTGCTGAAATCGTATGTGGAAATTGGTTTTGTTCAGGGGTTCAAGCAACATCACCTACCAAAAAGTTTATGACTGTTGGTAAAGAGGTTTCAGTATCAATATTGTGGATACCCGGGCAAAAGCGGCTGCAGTGATGGCCAGCAACGTGCTTATGCTGCTGCCCTTGCCCAGCATCATCAAGATATGTAGAAATTTCAATTGAGCTGGAAACTGTGACAATAGTCTGTCCTTGCACAGGAGGGCAATAAAGTGCAGGCAGAGATGTGCCTTGTTGAACTCAGTGCCATAGCTCCTGTTGTCAGACAGTGCTCGTGAACGCCATGAACCTGTGCTGCAGCTCTTTGCATGCTCCTCAGCGAATTATTTCCTTGAACTTGCAGCGCCATCCACAACTTGGCGATCGCATTGTACACCTTGGAAGATGACGAACAGCCGCTGGTCACCTTCCTTGAGAATTCGGCTCGCAATGCAATTGGGAAGCTCTACTTCGATGCTAAGTATGCCCTGAGGTTGGTGAGGGAACGGAACTGCGAGCGTGCATGTGTGGTGATGCTGTGCGTGCTGGGTCTGTTCGAAGATGCAGTGGAAACGGCGCTGAGCATGGATCTGCAGTTGGCGAAGTCTGTTGCAAGGTACCGAGAGCTGTATGATGAGGGGCTGCAGCGAAAGTTGTGGCTGGCAATTGCAAAACACGTGATTCAGAGTGAAGACCCTGGCGTCGATCAGCAAGAGCACATCAGCCAAGCTGTTGGCCTGCTGGATGATGCAGGTATCAGGCTTCTGGCCGTCATTTTTGCTCCACCCTGATCAAGACAGGACTGCCAATAGTTCAGCAGACACATTGTGTAAATTGCTTGGGATTTTTCTTGTTGTCCTTCGAATTCAACGGACGTTTGGAGTTCCGTTTATCATCTGACAGCAAGGTGATCCGTAGGAGCATGCCATCAGTCTGTTGATTGTGTTCAGCACTGTTGTTGGTGTATCACTTGACGAAGTTGTAAGCCTGTGTTTCACCATTAAATTTCATAGTATTTTGATTGTGCCGTCTCATGTTCCAGCAATAATGTGAACAATGGGCTGTGCTTTCAGGCATACTATCGCATGGCTGTTTGCGATTCTGACCTCTTGTGCTGTGCTTCCAGATGGCCTGCTCAAGATCGAAGACATCCTTCCGTTCTTTCCAGACTTTGTGACCATCGACAAGTTCCAGGGTCCTATCAGGAAGTCTCTGGAGGACTACAACAAGCAAATTGACACACTCAAGAATCAGATGGACGAGGCAACGGACATTGCCGACGCCCTGAGGCGTGACCTCAAAGGCTTGGAGTCCAGAACAGCCGTTGTGGACATGGAGAGGCCATGTGCTCGTTGTGACGCTGGCCTGGGCGACACCCCAAGATCTGTATCCCTCCCTTCAGGCGGCGCCCTTCAGCCCTACTTTGTGTTCCCCACAGGTTTGGCATTTCACGGAGTGTGCTTGTGTGCGGAAGTATTGGAGTTGGTGGGACCAAGGAAGCAGGAACGCGTGCAAAAGTTGATGACTCGACTCTCAAAGGTGGGAGACGAGCACCACACAACAGTGGCATCATCCAATTTTCAATTTGTGTGAAGAATGTAGACAGTCACACATTCGCACGACAGAAGTTGTAAGGTGTGACCTGTCAGAACAGTCGCTGCCTATGTGCTTTGCTGAGTGCAGGCTGGCTTCCTTTGGACATGATGTGTCAACAGTGAAGTGTGGATTGATATCTTGGTGCACCTTCTCTGAGCGGGCGGGAATATGAGTCATTGGTAAATGCAGACCGAGAAGCATTCCCTAATAGCCCGACCGACGCCTGCTGGCGCATGATGCAAGTGTTCGCAGCCGATGTCTAGAGTTGTGGAAAATGGCCCATGTTAATCTCTTATTAATCTCTTCCATGTTCCAATTAATCTCTTCCAAGAAGCGCGTCTCATCCATGGTACCATGGTCTCTGAGCGTTGAGTAATAGCCTGCGAATGTGAAATGGCGAACTGCTAAAGATGGTGGAATTCTGCCCATGAGCTCCTGCTGGTCACAAACACGCAATTTGGAATCGCCTGCTGACGTAGTGCTGCTGACGTGGTGCTGCTGACGTATTTGCGCAGGTCGCAGAAGGCGCTGACAAGGCGCCACCAATGGACGGAGATCCTGAAGCATCGGTCCTGTCACTGCAGCGTGAGCTTGAAGAGGAGATCGCGTCCGAGTGTCCAAGAAATGGAGAGATTGTCATCCGAATGATTGGAAAGCCATTTGTAGACGCCCAGAAAGACAAGGAGGAACTGGAGAGCTGGTCCATACGTGTCAATGTGTGATGGTGCAGCTCTGGAGGGCACTGCGTTGACGCCTCTTGTCCGTGTGTGCTTGCGCAACTGTGGGCGCTTGTGGGGTGGTCGGGGTTTGGGCGCATGGTTGGGCACACGATGTGCCAGCAGCTGCGTTAGCAATCATCGCAGCTTTCAACACACGCACGCTAGCGAAACCTATACCCCAATGTAGTAATCTCGGTACTGGGCATCCATGCACCAACTCCCTGGCACCTATGTACTTGTATTTCAAGGGCGCTCTTTGCGCCACTCTACCCTTCGCCATTTTAGGACCATCAGCATTTTTGTGGGCGTATTGCTCGTTGATAGATGCACAATTTTACCAGTGCCTAGCGTTGGCCTAGTCGTTGCCCAACAGCGAGGGAAGCAGATGGATTTGTGTGAGCGCGGTGCCTGCCGACCGTCCTGAAACTCTCATCGACCCACAATCGAAAGTCGACCCACGGTTCCATGTGGGACATCTGCATGAATGCCATGTCCATGCCAGAGCCAGCACAGCATTTGTTCAGAGTTCCACTAACCACAGCTGGCCCCAGGGCTCTCGCCTTGCGCCACGGCCATGTTGCAGCATCGGAGTCGATGATCGACGGCGATCATCGACCGATCGTACGATGGGCGTGGGCTCTTGTCCTCATGCTTGCACCTTCTTTCCCCGCCGTGCACAAGGTGGCCCTCGACCTGTGCCACGCCCCGCCCCGACCTAGAATCCTCATTAGAATCCTAATTAGGACAGCTCTAGGGAGCTGTCTTACAAGACTACTTGTGCTGGTCCCCTAGGGTGGCGGCACAACGGGATTGATGGAGCCCTGGAAGCAGAATTGTACGGCCAGGCGGTACACCACACCACTTTCTACGTACAGCGCAGATCCGTCGGTTCCCAATTCGTTAAAATTAGTTGCCAGTGAGATTGCATCAAGAAGCGAATATTGCCACATGGGCGACCGACCTGGGACACGAGCAATCACCCATTTGATATTGTAGCAACGGCACACCCTTCAGCGTCCAGACTTAAATTGCGTCGGTCACGGTATTATACGGCATTTTGGTGCAGATGCAAATTCTTGCGAAGCACTACTTGCCATTGAATCGCAGCCACCTGAGATGTTGCGCTGTCGACAGCCACTGGTGAGTCTCGGATGCTGTGTTGGATGCCATGGGAGGACACCGGCAGTCTGCCGGTTTGTGCGCTGATTGGCATGGGCTAACTGTTCCCAAAGCACGGCACGCAGTCGGACTGCGTGACGATGTTGATGTACTTCGGACACGATCTGTGACATAAAATGCAGCTCCAGCATGACGTCCCGAATTTCAGCCCTTGATTGCGCACGTGTCTTCTCCTCACTATGGACGGGGTCCACCTCCATTTACAATGGCATGGCGCCTGTTGGCGTGTTCATTTCCAAGGTCACAACAGCCTGCTCAACAACGCCAGTAACCGATCGCACTCCTCCTTCGGGGTGACAGGCGCACACATCAAGTACACAACGTTCCCCAATGGCCTTGTGTACACCCCGTTGGCGCGAAGTTTCTTCACAACCTCCACAGCCACCCCTGATCCATACCCCCCCTCCTGCCCCTCAGGCGGCTTCAACTCTACCGCCAACAGGGTACCTATGGCCGTGATACCATCTACCTTCGCGTTGGAAGACAGCTCCCGCACCGCCTTCGAATCCCAGAGCGGCATCAGCTTTGCCTCCGCCTTGGTGGTCGGAGGCGCGGTCATTTCCACAGATGCCGGTGCGCGCTGTAAGTTTGGATTCAGACTGGGGTCTGTGTACATGCTGATGGCGGCGCAGGCTGCGGCGCAGCCAATTGGATGGGCGGTGAAGGAGTGTCCATGGAGGAGGGCTTCAGCCTGGACAGCCACACACGAGCAACATGACGTGAACGCCGCCATTTGCATGGATACAGTCAACTGATCTGCATCCGTGCGCTCTGAGACCGCTGCGCATTCTGCTGGCAACCTTGCTTCCATATTTTTCGTCCACAATCCTGCAGATTCTGCACAACAGCGTGGGTTCCTCCAGTAAAAGTGGCAAGTTGCGTTGAAAAACTTGCGATCAGCATGTCACTTCAAATTAGCAGCGAGTCCTGGTAATTGTCCAGTTTAAAATGGGGATGGTTCGCCATTGGCTGATTGTTGCAAGTCTGGAGCCGAATGTTGCAATTGAATCTGCAATGGCTTGGCCACTCGGGAGCCTGTCCATGATCAAAATGGCACTCCAGTGTTGGTTAATGGGCGGTGAATCGATGACATATTGCTGCAATGAAAAGAGTAAAACCGGCGACAACTTTTAAAATCTGCGGCACTGGAAGAAGTGCCGTCGGCAGGCTAGAGCGACACTAACTGCATGCCATGCACTGCAGTACACCATTCCAATCAAAGTTGCTGAGACCAGAATCGTTGCCCAGTCACAAACTTCAACAACAGGTACTGAGAGGCGATTTGTGCCCACAGTGATCCATGAATTTCAAGCTGAAAAGGACGCTTCCGCACCCCAATGATTATCAGACTGGTCAATACGCACAGGCCATGTTGTGAAATGTCGTCTTAAGCTTTCAGTTCACGTATTGGAAAACACCCACAGTTCCTGAGGCGATCACCTTCGATGGCCCTGCAAACGCCTCGAAGACTTCTTCTGTGGACAAAGTGGCCGCCAGGGGCACGACCCCACCAGTGAGCAGCTTGGCGTAGCATGCAATATCGGGCGACATGCCAAGAAGGGATGCACCACCAGCAGCTCCTAGCCTCCAGAATCCAGTGAAGACCTCATCAAAGATAACCGGAATGCCGCGCTCCCTGCAAACCTGAAGTGACCCCAGGAGCACCTGTCAGTTTTGTGCAACCATCACAGCTCATCAAGGTCAGCAACGTTGCCCAAAACACCAAAAGCGTGAAAGGCGCAGGAAGAAGCGCGTGTGTGCGTCGTTCTGCTGCGGTGGTTACTGCTGAAGCAGTACCTTGACTATGCACCTCTGAAAGACTGGGTCTACAAGGATCATGCCCCCCGCAGCCTGCACAACGGGCTCCAGGAGGCAAGCACCTATCATGGTGGCGCCTCCCGATGCCTTGTGACCCTGAGCACCATCGATCACCGATGCAACGGCTTTCAAGTAGACGGCTTCAAGATCGCTCCTGCAGGCCACAGGACACGAGGTTTGTCAGCCGCATTCGTTGTCACTGGGAGAGAAAGCCCTTCGTGTGAATTAGTTCCTGGCGAATTAGTGCCGTGCATAAGTGCAGGGCCAGAAACATGGTACATGGTGCGGCGGACTGTGACGTACCTCTGTGTGCCAGAGCCCCCCCGATTAATGCGAAATGCGCTGGGTGCTGGCCAAAATGTGCAAGATCTCGGTTTTGAACGTCGTTGTGCATTTTCGTGTCCAAAACGTGGCGATTCATATTAATAGGAGGTGAACATCAATCCAAGGTGACTCCCGTTGGTAATGGCACCTTGCCTTGAACTGGTGTACTTGGCGATATCCAAGCTCACCTCCAAATTGTTCCCTTGATCATGCATAAGGCTGTGGGTATTTCCAGTGACAAAGCAACTGCACAGCCAGACATGGAAAGGAGACTTGGCATTCTAAGAACTTGGCAAGAGTTGATAGACGCCAGGATGGTACTGCTTTATTACCCCAATTTGTAAACTCAATTGTAACTGAATTCTGTTTCAAGCGACAGGCAGGCAGGGGCACCAATTCACAGAAAGAGGTACATGCCAGTTTATGGCAATACAACAACTCAGATTGGCATTGTTCCACAAATAGAGGACCACACCAGCATTTCAGGGCGCATGTGTATGTGTGCTGGCATAGAATGCACCTGAGGACGTACCTCACAGGATAGTCCCTGTGAACATCAGCAGCACACAACCAAGTACACACCAGGTACACAAAGCAACACGGAGCCCAAGCAAAACTTACGATCACCTGTCAGGGTTGAAAACACCATCCAGCTCTTCCCATGAAAGCTGGCGCTCGGAACCACCAGTGAGCCGCTTCAGCTCCTCTGGAAGCCTAATTTGCCACCTACCCTTCAACATGGAAACAGTAGGGCACTGCACGAACACACCCTTCTCCACATACCAGGGGGTCTGACCCCTGTTGAAAATGCTGCTGGGGCATGCATCCATGGCACCCAGAGTGTCCCCGTGGTAAGAGTTGGACATTCCCAGGATCTGCATGGAAAATAGAAGACAACCATTGAAAGTGGGCTTGTTTTTGGAAAGTGTCATGGGGTCCAAAGGTTAGTACTCTGTTTTGGACTGTGCGTTGCAAGTGATGATGCAATCTGGGATGTTCCCATTGGTTGTGCACCTTGCGTGCACAGCTGACAGGGCAACTGCAGTTGGCACTCCAAAGCCTTGCAACATGATTCTTCTGGCAGCTCCGTTGGACACGTCTAGCCAGGCCAGAACATGCCAAAATGTCCATTAACACACCTCATCCACATCACAGCCTGTTGTACAAATGCATGGCATCAGACCTCCAGGTATACAGTTAATAGCTGCAAACAATCATGGCAGCATTGGCAACAGAGATGGAAACATAAGATAATGGCGTTCCGATTTCCTTTATGGAAATTTTAGAGCTCAACACCTGATGTTTCTTTGTTGTTGCATGGGAGAAGGCCCCCCCCCCAAAAAAAATGGATAACAAACAGAACCAGACACAGCTGCAAGAGTCACCATCCTGTAAACTGATTTGTACAGGAGTACCTTAAGATCACCACATTGATGCATCTGATCGTGGTGGCGCTTTGCAAATGTCCGAAGTGCCATCTTCAAAGCGACTTCCACAGCAGTGGAGCCATCATCTGAGTAGAATACTTTGGAGGCCCATCCAGAACCTATTCCACTCCACAACGCTGCTGAACACGAGTCATTTAAAAGAGCAATCGAGATTTGTGGGCTGCTCAACGGCTGTGCAGCACAGCAGCAGGCTCCGTACTGCATCGCCACTACTGGTGCTGCAGTTTGGGTCTTCAGTCTCAGGGCAAAGTGCAGCAAATTTTGGCACATGGCTGCAGCACAGTCGCCCGCCATACCTTTTATATATGAGCATTATATGGCATTGGGAAGGCAACCTGCCCCTAAAAGTTCTTGGCATTTGTCTACATAATGTTCATGCATGTGGAGAATGCGACAGATGATGCCATACCAACAAGACTGCTGAGTGCTTGCTCAGTGGGAAGATGCTGCAAAGCGGCACATCATCATGCAGCAACGAAACTTGTCTATTTTGGACTTTTACAAAATTTGGTAAAGAACTCATAGACCTCATCAAAAATACAGGAATGTGTTGCCTTGACTCAAATCCTAACCATGTGAACATTCATGGTATTGATCGTGACCTTCAATTGACCTCATATCTCGGAAAACAGCTGCAAGTGACAGACCAAAATCCCTATACGATTTCATGTCGCGGAAGACATCGATAGGTCCATGCCAGTGGCACACAGCGCACCTACTGATGATAGCAGGTGCTCTGAGCAGCGCAGACCAGCCTCATGTGTATTTTCTGGAAACAATACATGGCCGTACCGCCCAGCCGCAAGTGCAACTGTACGGGCGATCTCGAATTGCATTGCCGCGCCTGTGCCCTTTGCCAACCAACGAGAATGACAACAGCATAAAAAGTTTCAGTTGACTAAGCAGATGCAAAATATAGAAATAGGATAAACGTCCATCATTCAACTGTGGCTGAAAGCACTCGTCTGACTGCCCAAACAGAGAAAGCAGCGCAAAGTTAAGAATGGAAGTTCAGCCACCATGTGAAGGATGGAACAACAGTGCTCTTGCCTAAACAGTGAATAAGTCAATCTTTCGACTCAACTCTGCATACATTCAAGTGAGGCAACTGTGCAACAGCTGACCACATTGCCGAACGGGTGGAGATGGAAGTGGCAAGCCAGTAGCAAGTGTTGGGCAGTGCTGGAAATGCTGCTTCCGAATCGAACCAGAGACATGCCCCAACAGTACAGTGCTGTACACCACGCGGAACAGCACATGGTGCTGAACAGTGTTGGACAGTACAGTACAGCGACAGCACATTAGTACAGTACACACCAGTCAACACAGCACTGGGTGTTAGCAGTGCAGTACATCGCACCTGTGTCCACCAGCTTGCACACCCATCGTACTGCTTCTCTAGAAAGCCAGGGTTGCCATTGCCACCGCTGAAGACACTGAAGTGCTCTCCGCACCTGGCATCAATCACGGTCACATCACTGTCCTGCACAGTCGAGTGCTGTGTGAACGGCCACCACAGGCATTGCTTTGCCCTGCCCCTGGCCGTATCAAGAATCTGGCGCCGCAGGCCATGCGCTTTTCGAAGGCAATCCAGCAGGTATTCCAGGCCTGTTCGGCCATCAGTGTCGGCCCACACTTTTGTTGAGCTGCAAGAAACCACACTGGTGTGAAATTGGATCGAAACAATGGATTAGCATGCACGATACATACCAGAAACAACCAGCTGTGGGCATTCCACAGCGAGCATTTCCTTGAGTGGACCTCACCTGCAGCAAGGCTACACAGCCCATTTCGATTTTGGGGCCCATTCTCTTTTTTGAGCCCATGCTTTTCGTTGCGATGTTGCAACACAGAAAGGAGCCAATGTGTTGAAGGAATGATGTCTGTCCTCATCTTGCAGTAGCAACTGCAGTGTTTGTCATTGTTGGGCAACTGCAACATAATGGAGTCTCTTGTGGTGATGATCGCATGCAGAAATTTACAACTGAAACTGAGTAGTTCCAAAACTAACAGGCTTCTGCTGCTATCTAGGGGAAACGTAGTTTCCAGTCGAAAACATTACAAGCCCGCAAAGTTGCAACCCCAGAATAGGAATTAACATAACGGTGCTGGGCACAAGGAGGACCTGGACAATCCAGTACATTCATACTGATGAGTACAGAGATTGTCAGCAGAGTATTGTCGCCACCTTGTCTACCCGTGTGTGTTCGTTACCTCACCCACTCCTCATGGTCATCGTTGGCTTTAGGCTCTGGAATTACAACGATGGAAGGACCCTTTTCGCCCAGGGAGTGGATGCACTTGTCAAAGTGTTCCCTGATCAAGAGGTGGTTTGCGAGCTCTCCAGCAAACAAAGCTATCGCAGCAACGTCATAACCCCGCAGCACCAGGGAGTCATATGCTGATATTGTTGCAGAGATGCCTCCCAGGCGGTGGTCCCCAACCAGAAGGCAAGGAAGCTGCAGGCTGCGATAGACATCACACTGCCCAGTCGAGCAGGGGCCAAGTCAGCCATCCTTTCAGCAATTTGTGAGCTGCATTTCAGACTGGCGTGTGAAACCAAAACCCAGGCTGCCTCCTGGACAAGTGCTGTGGCAGCCCATGTCAAGGACACGGATCTGTGGCCTGGGCTGGGGGCACAGGCTCAAAATGATATCCATTTGCACACCAATGGGTTCGAGCTATGCTCACACATGACATCGACAGTTAGGCTGAATACCTGCAAAGCTCCAGAAGGCACTGGGCTTGCCACTCCTCCAGCTGCTTCCACCAGGCCAAGGCATTTTCTGTTGCTAGTGCCTGCCAACTCAGTCAGTTTGGCTGCCACCCCATCTGTGAGCTCAGCATCGCTCACAATCCTGGCTGCAATAAGAGTGCATTTCACAGTCAGAACTTTGGCCACTTGTGTCACATTGGTACTTGAGCATCAACTGCGACAAAAATGTCACAAGAAATTGCTGAACCAATGGCTGAAGGAAGTCATCTCCTCACGCGGCATATCACGTTCATCCATTGGGTGGTCCTGTGCCGCAATGGCGTGGTATGATAGTGCACACTGCATGCATGTTGAAAGATATCACAAGAATGCCAGCCCTAAAATTGTTGATGGTCATCAATCCATGTGAGCTTTGCTACATTGACATGCATTCCCCCTGGCACTAGAAACAAGCTGGAAACACGTGGTACGCCAAGCTTGCAGACAGCAATTATCACGTTCTGTTGTAGGTTTGCAATCGGGCAGAGCCCAACACCAACATACTGTTTCCTTCTTCAAGCTGAGCTGCCAGATGGGGACTGACAGGCTGCTGGTATGCATACAGCGTGTCGAATTTCATGAGGTCCCTACAGGCATCTTTCCATGGAGCAGACCCCCCCGGTGCTGTCTCCTGTACATAAAGCGGCAACTGCATTCAGCCCCCTACGGCCCAATAATCTAAAAACACCCAGTCCCTTTTCAAGCAGCCACTTCCTCTGTCAGTGCATTCATCAACTTGACAGATTGATCCTATTTGTCCCCAGCGCATCACGACGAACTTGTCTGCCAGCAGCAGCTTTCCAATCAGCAATGATAGTTTCAGGTTGCGAAAGCTCGATCCTCAAAACAGTGCGCTCTGGATCTGATGGAAATTGTCGTCAAACAGCTTCAGCAGTGGCACCAATTGTGCCAATTGTAAGTGGGCATGACGTTACACATGTTGCCATGGGCGGTTCCTGGTTACCAGGACAGGAGTTCTGGGTGCAGAATTGTGCTGTCCTCAATTTAAACTCGGGCAATTACTTCTTCATGACAGCATGCTGCACTACTGAAACACAACACAACACACCAAAATTGCTGCTGTACTTGCTACATGCACTTGTCCACCACATCATTGCAAAGACAATGCATGCATCCATTTGAAGATTGAAGCTCAGTGTTGTGGCCTTGTGGCTGTTCACCAGGATGGGAAGGAGACACGATATGACGCCGAATGACCAGGTGATTTGATCAAACAAAATGTGCACAATGACGCTTTGCAGAACGGAAAGATGCATTTTTGCTGCCGCTCACCTGGGCCACGCTGGCAACAGTGTGCGCATCAGAATTCGATGCAGGGCTCCGCCCCCCGTCCCATCCCGTCTGAACGGGTTTGATGTAGACAACACATTCCTAAACCAGGTTCAGAGCGAATGAGCACCCCTCACTTCCGCGTACAGAAAGCCGATAGCGTCACAGATGGGATTGGCTTCCATCCGCGATGCCACTCGCCTCGCAGATGGAAGTCAATGGCATCACAAACGGCCACCGCCGGCCGCGGCTACGGCGGTTCTGGTGCATGTGTTCACCCCTGCGACCTCCAATGCGGCCCCCTTTTCAACACTCTCGTCACCTTCTGCCTGGTACACGTCCGCGCCAGGCCGGCGGAGATGGCCGTCTTTCCGACGCCCGTGTTCGACCCAAAGACGATGTAGTTTGGCAACGATAGGTCCCGCCGGCCGGACGGCCCGCCGGTGCCGGAGGAGACGCCCCGCAGCAGGACCGCCGGCCAGGCGTCGCCCGATCGGCCCAGGAGGAGCCCCGGGGCCGCGGCCGCGACGTACCGGGCGAGGGCCCAGGAGCGGGATCGGAGGCCCCACATGCCGGATGGGCCGATGGAGAATACCTGGGGGTAATGTACAAGCGCCGACAGGCGTCCGTGTGCACATGCACGAAGGCGACGGAGGCCCTGGAGAGATCAATCCAGGCTGTGTTCAATGCCCCAGCTTGGGGCTCCCAAAGTTCGTGACTCTTGCGGTGGCTCAAATCCGGGCTAGGGCCAGACACCGATGCAACACTGTGGCTGCATTGGCATTGATGCAACATCACCACACACATCAGCGATAGCGTCGCTTCAATGCTGATATACATGCCCTGATGCACCGCTGGTCGGCCTTGCATGGATGGTTCCGCATCAGTTCTTCCCAACTGCGGTTCCCTGCACCGCAGAAATGTTGCAGGCGAATTGGCATCGTTCTTCAAGGCTGATGTGCTTGAAGATGGTGACGGCACAGCGAGCTGAGACTCGCTGGCACTCAAAGCCAGTATGGGCCCGGTAGGCCTATTGTAGCGTACTCCCTACCCCGGCGGCTAGGATACCCCTACACCGGCAGCTTAGGGTACTCCCTGCACCGGTGTACAGGGTACCCTTTACACCGGCATATAGGATAAAGAGAGTCGAACCATGCAATGGTGGGCATATCTAGCAGTGTTTGCGGAAGCGCACGGGACGCCTTGCAGGACTTAAACTACTGCTACACTGCGTTAAGTACCGTTGAAGCATTAAAGTACTGGGGGACGTAGCGACCCGTCTAAGTTTAGCGAGCCCTCAGCCGGCTTGTCACCTTTGGTCGCTAAGCCGGGGCTCCCGCTGTACCTTCCATGTCATAGTTTTACAAGCAAGGCATCTCGTTGCACAGGTCCTGCTTTGCTGCTTACATCACTTTGGGGCTCTGCTGCTTCCATCTATCCTTCCCTATCCACATCGCGCAGTAAAGACAAATGATTTGACACAATCTATTGACTGAACGACCGCATTCAAAACCTGCCTTGTGAGAAGACAACCATAGTTGAGAATTCATTCTGCCAAACCACCCAAAATATCCAGAGGGCTGGCACGGCAGCGCATTGTATCCCGCGGAGCTCGCATCCCAGCCCAATGCGCTGTTGCATAGTTGTACAACCCTCCCCAAATTTGAAGCTGACTATTCGCCCCAAAATCATTTGAGAACAAAACTTGAATTGCAATTTTGGTTGATCGAAAGGCCTCAGTCTGGGCGCCCACATCAGGCGCACCAGGTGAGATCACCCCTGCCTACTGCATCTGTGCATTTGCATCCTTCATTCACTGCCTGCCTGGCGTCAGAATTTGCCTCTGATAGTGCTGCATCACACAGGCCGTGCACGGCATCGACGCCAACACCCCGCAAACCCAAATCTGCAGCTCCTGCACGCAATAAGTCTTGACGGCCTCAGATACGCCTGACTGGAGCCTCCCACTTCTCCGATTTCTTGCAGTTCCAGTCCCCGATTGAGGAACTGGACTCCGGAAGGGAATCTCCATGCTACCCTCTGTTGCTGGTGCCCACAGCCACTCGAGCGCTTGGAAACGTTGGGGGCGGCAGGGTCGTGGCCCCGGAGCCCATGATCTTAGATTTCGGCTGCGCTCTCGGCGTGCTGACGAGGGCTGATGAAGGCCCCACCTTGCGGCCCACGCTGGATTCTGTGCCCAATGGTGTGGCAGGCATGTTGTCCAGTATCGACGCAATGTCCATGTCAGCGTCGGCGACGCTTCCTGGGGCCTCGGCGTCGGCTGACGGTGCGACGGCGAAGGCGAGGGGGTCTTTCTCGAATATGGGCGGCGGAAATAACACCCGGCTGACGCCGTGAATGAACCCGTTGGTGGCCACGATGTCCGGCACTGTTACCTGGCCGGTGGAGTTGGGAGCAACTTCAACTGGAGATTGAATAATTTCGAATGAAGACTGGCAGGTTGGACTTGCCAGGTCCGCTGCTAGTCTGCTGTCAATGAAAGGAAACCAATAGTAGGAAAGAAGTTGCAGAGAAAAGCCCCCATGCAGAACAAATTAGACCAGTTTAAGCAGTCTTTTAATTAAAGATTTTGCGATCGATGGTACACGTTTGAAGTATATACGCTACGTCTCTTTTGCGCATGTCATGTGCCACGGAAAACAGCCTCACCACCTATTTTTGCTCATGTACGTGGGATAGTGCGCACCTCAGCACAGAAAGCTCGAGAACCCCGAGCGCATGTGCACCTTTCGCACGTCCGCTGGCAGAAACCTCCTTGCCATTGAGCGCCCAGCGGACTCACCATGAAGGGGTCGTGACACTTGCCGAATTCAACTTGCTCAAAGCAGTCATATCTGTCCGGCGTTGGCTTGTCCACGCAGGAATCGTGCATCATGATCTTTCCCTCTGCAAATGCAAATTCATAATTTGCAGCCGCACCGCCAATCACTGATCGGATTAGTGAGAGGACAAATTACGTTGATTTTAAAAGAAGAACCGCTGTTCCAATTTCTCCAGGATTCGAGCAGGCACCCCAGGCCCCAACATCCCCGCCCACACCACATTCCCATCCCCATGATACCGTGCCTGAGAGGCATCGCGAGGGAACCCAGTCACCATGGCTATGTAGCCACGGACAATATATTGTGCCGTATATCTCGCCATGAAATTATGATACAAGCACCACTCTTCATGCAGCTGCAAGCGAGTCTCAAACCCTGTAGTGCTAAGCCTCCGTAGCTTAAAAACGCGGAGTGGACAGTTGCGGTCATCGTCATGTTGAGGATCTACTCATCGTAGAGTGTATTGCACCTCGCTGCCCTGCATTGTATCACAGTCCTGTCTTTCCTTCTCGTCGGAAAATCCTTTACGGCTACATTATTCTACACCGACCAGCAGCCCATGTCCCATTATCCGTGACGTCTTCCATCCCTTCTTTAACAGCTCACAAGGTGGGGAGAAAGGAAAGTTTCCTTTCCCTAACCTTGTGAGCCGGTGCCCTCCGAAGGGAAGGGACTGCAGCCTTTCTCTTTGCCTGGAGTCACATTTGCTCAACTCGCTTTGCGACTCTGTGTGATGGGTTTATCTTACCATAATCCTTATCATGTTCCTCGGAAGCCTCGTCCTTGTGCTGAGCAGCGCTGGGAAACGCAGGTGGTTGCCTTTCAACACCAACCCTTCAATCTTAAGCTGGATTCGGCGCTTCTTTGTGCCCGCCACATCGAAACCATTTTATGGGCTCACTGGCGGCGGGTCAATGGTGCCAGTATGCGTTGCCCTTGATCGATCGCCTGCTGCCGCTGGCAACTGGCCCTCCAGCCGAGAGCATGATTTGATTCTACGTGTTTTCGGCGATTGCATGCGTTTGCTCTGGAGCGTTATGTCTCCTTAGATTTTCGTTGCCAAAGCTTCCTTTCGGATCTGGGGATACCCGCTTATTCCCGCCAGGTTAGAAACTTATGGATGAAGCTGAGCTTTATGCCCTTTGTCCACTAATACTTTTGGTCTGCGAATCGCAGAATTTCAGTAACACAGTGCATCACCACTTGCACCTGCTGCATGCAATCTATTGCGCCACCTTCGGGAAACCGATCTACAAGTCTGGTGAAAATCAATGGAAGGGAGTTGCAGAATCTGTGGTGCTCATGTTGTGTGTTAGTCTGCAGGTACAGCGCTTGTGTGCAGCCGCTGCACCGTCAAAGAAATAGTTCCGTGCTTTGAAACGCAAATTACTCACTACACGGTATGCGCATTCCGACATTGAGATGCTTAACTCCACCGGATATATTGATAAACCGATCCCGGTGGTCAGATAGAAATGAATCAAATTGGGGCATGGAAAAGTAATGTGCAAAAGAAGGTATTGTCCTTATAAAGACTCTTGGATGTCAAAATTGATACATTTACCAGTATTTCGTACGTAGTATACATTGCAACGGTTTAAAATGGCATAACAAATCAGCATATTGACATTGATGGAATGCTAGCATGAATTAAAGGCGGCAAATTGCAATCCAAACGATCAGTAGGCCCTGTAAAACGGATTGGCAACTTTAATGGCGGCACTAAAGCGCACCACTCTTGTATGCTGATCCATGACCTACCTGTCATTGCGGCATCCATGAAAGGAACAACTTCGACACCTTGTGCCGTGAAAATTTCTGTGTTGTTTCTCAAGTGCTCTGCACAAAACAGAACGCAGTTGGAATAGCACAACTCCCGGAATCGGCTTTTACAGCATGAACTGCATTCAGGGGATACTGCCCCTAAATAACATTCAGGTTAAAGATTGATTCTTCTATCGAGATGCGGAAATGGATGTTCAGATTCTGTGATTCGTATATTCGTTTCATCGTGAGGAAAGCGCTTGTTTGACGCCACTTGGCTTTTGCGAATATTGCGACATCGTAATCGTACGTATTTTCGCGAAATAATGTAACCACCTCCATTCAAGTTTATGACTAATGCACACGCTTGTGTTGGATTAGCACATACATGCTTCAGATTGCCAATCATAATTTGTAAGCTCGCCGTCTCCTCGAGCACCAACGACACAGCGTCGACCTCCCCCGCTGAATAGGGCGATGAATCAGATTCCCCCCAAAAAGCATTCATTGTCTGAACGCCCCAGCGTTCCAGTTGCCGCGCCCCAAGATGCTCATACCATCAAATTTGATGCCCTTCAGCCACAACACAATCTACAACTGGCTCATGTACACCAATTGTTGGGGTGGAAATTGGATATTACATAACTGCGCGTGATATAGTGTAGTATTTACATAGGAAGCCGCGGGCGGCAGCACTGCCGCCAGTACCGGTTTCAGAATTAGTTCTGAAACAACAAGGGCGCGCCGCAAACGCCATAAAAATGAAGTCAATGACGGTTCATTATTTCTGCTGCTTCTTCTGGCGATCCCGCTGTATACAGAAATGAAGAAATGGAAGACACCAACTGCATGAAGCGCACTTTGCGGTGGTCAGGAATATACCTGCCATATATCCACATCATATGTACCTGATATACATCATTGTCAGCTGTCATGCTGCATTTAAGCACAGTGCTTAATATAATATTGCACCAGGGTATGCAAACAGACGAAGGTCAGATGTGCAGGCTTTCTGCATGGCAGCGAGGCTCGTCATCTACTAGCAGAAGTTTCTAAGATTTAGATCTCATACATGTGATCACAATGTCGCAAGAATCAATATCGAAGTAGATGCACAATGTGACTTCGTATAACAAGTGAACCTATCTTGAAGAGTCATATTAAGCTTGAAGTTGGGCTGTTCAAGCACAGAAATCGACACCCGATTCTGCAGTTGCGCGTATCGGTTATTGCCTGATCAGCATCGTACACCTCACACCTGACGACCATCCACCCGGAATGATGTGGTACAGCAGGATGCTTTTTAGCTCTGGAAGCTCCAGAACAAGCTCCACGTCCAGGGGCTTATTTCCAGTACCCGCGAGAAGAGCTCGAAAACGGTCAAAGGCGCGATCGTCGGGAGCCATGAGCTGCGCACAGCGTCAGTCAAAGCAAACTTGCATTTCACTGTCTATATTACAATCGAGCCTGGATTTTCATTGAGGCGAGTCAATGTGTAAATGCTGATGTGTGCTGTAAGATGCAAACAGCATAAAAAATCCTGATTCAAATGTTAGAAATCCTGTGAAAAGGAGGGGTGCACTCATTTTACGTACATCCTTCAGAGCGACCGTAGCCACCGCAACGCACCGGGGTCACGTGTCATGCATAGAGAGAGCATAGAGGATCTCCTTCTGTGATAGTTCGCACTGAGGTCCTGAAAAGCAGCTCAACTTACTGCTGTTTCGAAGTAATCTCTGATTTCTAGTCACTTGAAAAATTAAAGGTGGTTGCTCCCTTGGGCAAGCACAGCTGCGTTTCGCAAGTGCGACGGGCGGAGAGTTGAAATCACATATGCATTGTTGGGAAAGCATGTCGTTTTCTTCGTTGAAAAAAACTATGTGATAGCACAGTATTCGCCATGAAGGTGGAAATCAGAGTCTTTTTTCACTTCCTAAAAGAGACGATTCACTTAAGCCCTACTAGTGTTGTGCAAGAACAAACCGTGAAAGGTCCATGAGAAGGCACGCCTTGCGCGGGCGGAGGTGGAGGGGGTGGAGGCGGCGGCGGCGGTGGCAATGTGCTTCTGTCCACAGCGAATCCGAAGGTGGAAGGGAAAAGAGGAACGACCGGTGGTGCTGGAGGTGGCGAGGGGTATCTCACCCCGTCATAATCCGGGGCAGTCTTGGACCTCAGATTCTTGTCCAGACCAGTTGCCTGCCAGAGGGCATGCAAGCCGTGCAAGAATATAGCGTGCTCCTGGCGCACTTATCCCAAAACTCTGAGAATGCGTCTGCTGCAGTGGCAGACCATTCCCTATCACTAACACGGGAGATGACGCCACGATACTGGGCGTTGACGCGTGCACAGGACAAGCTGCACAAGATCATTTTACATTTAACACGGATGAAAACGGACCAGAAAAGCCAGGTTGAGACTCGCGCGAATCGCCTCCATTTCAAGGGGTGCTGCGTTTTGAATGTGGGGAATTTCGAGCTCCTCAGCACCGAGGCACTGTGCACAGTCGCGGTTTCACGCCAACGATTTTTTGTGCCTCACCTTGAGTGCCTGTAAGAACACCGTGTAGTTTCCTAGAGACTCAAGCACGCCAAGGACGTCGGTAGTTTCGTTGACCTCTATATACGCCCCATCCGGAAGGCGCCTTATCGACGTACCTTCCTTGGAGGATCCCCAGGCCACGCTGGCAACCACAGTGCCGTTATCATTTTTCAGTTTTAATTCGTCCCTGTAAGGCAAATGAGACCCTTCAGATATCTCTTGAGTTGCGCTCTTGATCGACATGCCTGGCGTTGATGGGCGACTGCTCGCGCGACAGGCGACACATGAAGGCCCACAGATCATCTGGCTGCCACATGGCCTACACAGTACGACAGTTTTCCGCAGGCCCTGTGCACCAGGCATCCTCTTCTGAGCAGGGTTTTGACTGGCTTTGCCATATTCCTGGCGGTGGAATGGGACATCGTTCTAGGTATCGCAGGGGCATTTCCTCGGGGGAAGCAATGGTGCTGGTCCATGCCAGGTGAACGAAAGGGATTTCACGAACGGAATCTTTGACGATTCCGTTGCAACCACAGTGCCACTACCAAATCACAATATTGTGATTAGTGGTTACAATTTTCAGGAATTGACAAACGTTTTGAACAAGGAGTTAGATTGGATGGTTGGGAACTGGTCGCCGCTCGCCAATGCACACAGTTAAAAGTGCAGCAAAGAATTATTTGCAATAGCCCTGCGTGAGATGCCTTAGTGGCATGTTGCCAACATCACGGTGCCACTTCTCTCGGCTGTTAGAGGACACGTCTCCGGAAGATCTACTGAAATTGTCGGGGGCATTCAAGCGGCTTACAAAGACAGAATAAAACCATCTTTGGCCCTCTGTGCCTCCTTTCTGCCTCCTTCCGCTGGTGGCGGCGTCGCCAGCACTCGTTGCCCCAGGTCGATGCGACTCAAACTTCCCCAAGGAGGCATTACCTCATCAGGCAGGACCGCACCTGAAGCTGATGCTAAAAGCGAATCCGCATGGATTCTCGTCCGACAGCGGCGCCAACTCCAGCTTCTGCGACGGCGCGATCGTTGCAAAGTCTTCGCACCCTTCCGGGGTCCCAAATTTGTACGCCGCGGCCCCCTTCTGCCCTGCTTCCTCCAGAACCCATCCCGTCAGTAGTGCCGTCTGGCCGCCCACGTTTCGCAGCACCACGGCGTCGGTGGCGTTGACGCCTTTGGGGAACGCCACCACCCGCTCGATCACCACGTCGGGGGGCGTCTGGCCCTCAACTGGGGCCTCATTTGCGTCGGCAATCTCGGGCTGGCAAGGAAACCACCGGGGGCGCCCGTCACTCCATGCTCACGATCGCCATGTGAGCGCCACGTCGTTTCGTGGATTGTTCGATACATATCATTACCGGATGTGAAGGTCGTGAAGGGGTCATGAAGATCATGAAGGTTGCTAATCAGCACCCCCACGACCTTCATGATCCCTTTAGGCCCTTATGGGGACATAAACCCTGAAAACTTGACAACTAAACAACCGCTAAAAACGTAACACCCTGAACACGAACATGACCTTAGCAAGGTCATGATATGATCTTCATGAGCTGCATGGCTTCATAAGATCACGGCCACTGCAGTTTGCGAACCACATGGGTCGAAACCGTTGCGGTCGTGAACGGCGGCCGACATTGCCTCTGAGGCGATGGTGCAATTATTTGTTATTTCATGACAAATGCCGTCCTGGCCATCCTGGACGTCCAGCTCCGCGGCCGCTGGGAGCACCGCGCAGGGACAGCCGTCGATGCCGCAAGTCGCCAAGTGGCCAGGACAAATTCCGACCTCATGCGACAGAGGAGGCGGTTGTTTTCTGCGCCAAGCTGCTCACCAGAGGGGCAAGGGCTGCGGCGACGAACGGGTTTTGGAGGAGCCCGAGGGCAGGGGCCGCCGCGAGGAGGAGCGCCACGGCCGTTGCCGCAACGGAGGGAGACGTCCACATTGCCAATCCTGCGGACGGGGGAATCAGATGCGCACGGATCCGTCAATGCGCGCCACAGTTCGATCGACCGATGAATGCAAACAGCGCAATGGGACTGTCGGCAGACATGCCACCGCACAGTGTGCCGGAATGGCGTCAGGCGTACTAATGAATGCGGTGCCTGAATCCACTGGTGCTCATTCACCGGATTCGAATTGCCACACGCGTCCTGTGAAACTGTGGGCCTGCAGGCCACCTCGGTTGCGGCATTCAGCCATAATGCCAACGGGTCGCACCCGACCGTTGCCCCTCATGAGGGGCGGCGCCACACAAATCCCAAGGTCGCCAATTGCACGGCGCTTGTGCTAAAGGGGGGCACATGACCATGTCCTGAAAGTCCCTCCAATTGTCTTCCGACGCATCGCCAGCCGCAGGAAGCGGAATCCTTCCCAATCAGGGAATTCTACGATCGTGGAATACCTCGCCGTGGCATTCTACCTCTTACACAGCACTCCACAACATTCGGCCCACCCACCCCCAGGGATACGCGGTCGCCATCTCGTCTGCACAGGCGAGGCAGATGCCACATGGGCGTGGCCCCGCCCGGCAACTTGTCAGAGTCTGCCAAGCTGCGCCAGTGTCTGAAACGTCAGGCAACAGTCCCCGAGGAGGGCTTATTCGCTGAGCGCCGCGCGCCCCCACCTGTCCTTCCGCTAACTTCGTTTCTTCTTTGCCACCCTTTCGACCGCTTGGCGAAACTCTATGGAGCCCCCGGCACACCCAGATCGCGATTATTGTAACTAGGCGGTTGGGGATCGCGGAGCGGTGGCCGACGGTAGACAAGTTTGGCCGTCGGCCGCGGTGGCACTTGGTTTGAAGACAGCAATCCGGTGCGAGCTGCACATGCGCATGTTCGCGCACGATCCTCAACGCGACGAGACAGTCAAGGGGATGTATCTGGCAACCGGAGACAGTGTCTGTCTGGTGGCCCGATGAAAATGGAATACCGCTGGCGCTGCTCAGCCCCGAGTCTTTGTTTGCCAAATGCTGACTGAACATGCGCCCCTGGCGAATCGCAACGCAGGTCTGGACCCACGCTTTGCTGCTGGCTGAAACGCATGGGATTTGTCTCGGAAGATGTGCTGGAAGTCTGCTGCAGGGAATGGGCCAACAGAAAGCTCCGATGACGGACAGACTGTTCACTCTCGAATTCTGATCGGAGCTTCAGGAGCGCATGGATGGTACTGGACACTCCAGCTTTGCACAGTGACACCAGTATTCGTGGCGTTCCTAATGGCGCTCCCTGGCGCAATGCCGTCTGATGTAGCTCTAAGCTCATGCTTCGGAGGGGCCTTGGAGATCTGAGAGTCCATTTTGCGTTATCTTGCTTTCACATGTGCCTGTGAGCAGATCATGATCATAAGGCTCTCCTTACAAACGTGCTGCACTGTACAGTGCACACATGTGTCGCACGAATTTCCAAGGTGGACAGCTGTAAGAATGTCGGGACAAACGAAGCCCTTTCATCTTGCAGTTGAACCCGTGCTGAATGTCCCACAATCGTCACCCCACGACGACGCCCATTGGGCGGTTCAAGTTGCAGTTGGATAATTGGAAAACGGGCCACAAACACACGAAAACCCCTGACTAGGGGAAGGGAATCAACAGAAGACAAGAGGGCCCTGTGTGCAACACGTGTTAGTTCTGCTGTTGCATCCAGTGCATGCTGGAGCAGGCTGCAACCTGTTGCAACATGCTGCAACAAGAGCAACACAATTGCAATCGGAGATGTCTGCACCACCTTCTCCAATATGAAAAGGAAGCTTTCAAAGCCATTCACCAGGCCATTGCTGTGGCCATTACGGGACATATTCAATTTCGGTTGAAATATAGTCTGCACTGATTGCTGGTGCAGTCGAGGCCCTGGTTGTTTCCTCAGGTCAGCCTGGGCTCGGCTGATTGAGGTCGTCTCGCTTGACATGGCCTAAGTCCCGCACTGTTTCACCTCGTGAGGCTGTGACTCCTAAATGCCCGTCTCGGGACCAGCGGATTACTCAGCTCAGACGGTGTGGGGGTTGGGTTGACCTGCCTGCCCTGTTTACGAACTCATGTGACGGACCACACGCTCTCTGTTCCATCCAGTGCATGAAGTGTATTGGACATTGGAAGACAAGGGGGGGAAGAAAACAAACATCAATAATTTGTACCTTGCAAGGCGGTTGGCGTCAGAAAATTTTTGGCTTAACGGGATGACAAATAGCTGGAATAGTGTGGACAGTTGGCTGGGGTTAGGCCATAAGACATTCAAAGCATTTCAGAAGTGAACCGTATGAGCCATACGCCCTTTGGCGGTTGTCACAGATGAGTGCCGTGTTGCGGCGGGTTGCAGCATCAAGCAGGCGATCTTGCCTGTCATGTCTTCACTAGGAGGCAGCCACAAGTGTCAGTGTGGTCTGGCTGTGGAAGTTGCGGTGCATTTTGGCTTTGTTGCCATCGGGATCCTCTTTCCTGCGTTGCCGATGACCCAGTGGCCCTTGCACCAGTGACAATGAGAGAGTCGGTAGCTTGCTAGAGACGAGTGTTCATGATTTGTTGTGCTATAAATTCCCACCTTTGTACTGTAGGGTTGTCCACAGCACCAGCAGCAGGGAATGAGATTGATTGATGCATAACCAGAACCATCACACAACTAAAAAAGGGACAAAATGCACCACCTCAAACCACATCATGTGGTAACCAAACCACTGTCTTGATGCACTGTTCATTGAGTAATGATTACTCAATGCAGAAAAGTGCACATAGTGCTGCATCCCATGATAAGGTCTTTAGCACAGGAGCACAGGGATTGATGCTTGTGATGCCAGATATGACAGTGATTTCCCAGACTGAGTGCTGCATCCCTCATTCTGTTTACATTTCTGTCCCACCTCCACTATCACACACCTACACTGGCCCCAGTCGTCGAGAATACAATCGCACAGGGCATGCACACCATGTGTCCTTTTCCAAAGTGTCCATGTCCGCCAGGTTCCCTTCTTTCTTCAACCCCATGCTGGGACCACCTGGCACGGCTACTCCCCGGATTGAGGGCTCCCAGAGCGGGCACTATCCCAGACGACTGCTCAACCGTTCTGCCCGCTCTGGGTCCACATGATGTACATTCCATACGACAGCACCGGTACAGCAACAGCGCTGGCTACTAGGGGAATGGCAACTGAAGTCAAGCGGTCGCCGCCCCTGCACACGCCGGCGACACACCAAACGACGTGTTGGTTGTAATTCAGCGCATGCAAAACGCCCCTGTCACTATTGCTGCTCTTCGCAGCACAGCTGGACGGGGTAGGGGTTGCTGCAGTAGCCCGCTGTGGATGGGGTTCGCTGGGGGAATTCCCACTTGGCAGTGAACGAAGGAGGGACAACAGGACGCTTTTGACATTCGTGCGTTCGCCATTGCCAAAAAGGTGCGCCCAACCTTGTCTCGCGAAGGGAAATGCGCTCCGAGGAATTGAGGGAGGTGTGTCGCACCGGGGCACGAGCGAACACGTGCAGAGCAAGGCAGTGCGGCACAGAGACTCACCTCCCCGCCATGTGGACAAACTTGCGCGCGACGTTCCCTTCCTGAATGGCCCGCTGCATCGCCTGGGTGAACACGGTGCCAGAAGTTGTCACAACCGGGGCGCGGTCCCCTAGAAATCTTCCTTGCGTTCAATCGACGTCCGTGAATATCGCGATGGCCAGCAACGTGGCGGGTCCATTCCTGTCGCTTCATCTTCACGCGGCCACCACTGCGAAGGCAACGCCCAAAGTTCGGTTGCACGGGAGTGCGCGAGGGTGGCCGAGGGCCAGCGCACCTCTATCTTCTTGATAGGGTCAGCTGCCACGGTCCTGGCGCCCCATTCTTTGCCGGTGTCCATCTCTGCTGGGCGGCGGAACACTGTGCGAGTCCATGGACTCCCGCGTTGCCCACCAAAGTTTCGCCAATTGCACTTTTTTCGTCGAGTGCGCGCTTGGGCCCACTGTTTCTTAATCCCAATGTCGCCTTTTCTCGCCCGCTGCATCTCGGCGGCCCCACGATAGCAAGCTCTGGACAGCGGCCAGCCGCAATGGCCGACCTCTTTTGTAGCATATTGAAGTTGATGGATTATTCTACACAAACAAATAGTTTGGTCATCACATTGTCAGTACAATATGCATTGTTCGACTTACCAGCATTCTGCAGGTCTCTCATCGCCAATCTGCACTTGTGGTAGCCAGCCTCAAGCACATCATCGCAGCAAAAGCCGCCGCAGCATCAACCCTTACATGAGAAGCTCGTCTAACAGCTCGAAGCACGACGTACCCATCCCAGCTTAACCACAAGAGCTGTGCAGTTGGCACTACGATGCAGGAGCAGGCAGCAAAGAGTTTTCAAGAGATGGAGTTTCTCGCAATATCCACACCTGTGATATCTCAGGAGAAACCCACTATCTGTTTTGATTGGCAAAGGTTGCGTCTGTGCCTGGCACATGTCAGTTGAGAGCAGCAACACAAACCAGGCTTCCCTTTGTATTGTGACAGATGTACATGAATCATCGCCGATGGATGGGCGTGGACCGCCACGTTGGCTCGGGCCTGCATTCAAAGCAAGACAGCCACCGACCAGCTATACCACCTTTCCACACAGCCCATTGCAACTGCAGGCTGCTGAACAGAATATGTTACATCATCACAGCACATGTGCTGGATACATTACATCAACAGTGTGGCACCTCCAAGATGGTGAAATTGAATTCATCATTAGAGGCCAGATATACTTCCAACAGGCTCCCATTCTCCAACTTGCAGCATCGCAAACTCGCAGTCTACAAAATGGCACTCCCGCCTGTGCACACAGGGCCCTTGGCACAACACTGCAAGCCACCTAGTAGCCACGTCCCATCAGTAATTCACTCTCTTAACTGGGCTGCCGAGTATTGGGCTGTGCATCAATTGCCTACAGAGCGTCTTGCACATGGGTACGGAAACACGATCAGAGCATGACTTCCTCCACTATTTCTGGACCTCCACAACCCGGTGACAGCTCTGCCACGATTGTCCAGACGTCAAATCGGCTGTCGTATTCCGATACAGGTACAACGCTGAGGTCACCCAATCGGCAGAATGCTGAACATCCCAGCTCATCAGGAATCCACCTGCAGAAGTGCATCAAATGCATTATTGCAGTGGTACCTAGCGAGGGGATGAGTTGCAAACCATGTTCATTGTTTTGTGTTTTTTGTACCACACTTCTCCATTCACAACGGGTAAGGGATTGACAGGAGAATGAGTCTGCTATAATTTGGTGAGCGGTGAGGATTTTCTACAGCAGGCTGCCGTATGCATCTTAAAACCATACCAGGCCACACAAATTTCACCACAAAATGCATCAGAAATTAGGCAAGAACCAGAGATATAACTCAGATGCAACATGTGTACAATACACTGCAAGGATCTCAAGCCAACAACATAGTGATAATACTTAAAAACACTTCCATACGGTGTTGTTTTCTGTGAGACCATCTTTCAAGTACCTTGTCAAAACAAGGTACTTCAATAGTCATGGGCTAATCCAAAAAGTGCTGTTGGAAGAGCCATCCATCTCAGTTCGCCAGAAGAAGCCATCTGGGGAGGACGGGTTCATTCTTTAGGGCCTATCCTATGGCCTGCACTGGCTTGTTAGCATTTTATTGGGTTGTGAACTATCGTTTTGGGGTGACTTCTGGCCAACCAGTGGGCTTCAACTGAAACAACCAACAGTGGTACATCACCTGTATTCGTGAGATCTTGCGGCAAATGCAACTGAGGCCGACAACAAGAGCAAAGCGACCTGCTTTTTGCATGCTGTACATGCCACAGCTGTTGTCTCACCACCGTGTGTACGGTGCAGGCATGTCCAATACATGGTAGCAAACGACGTGGCAGCGCACTGTCACTGGAGGCTGCCACTGGGGACCACACAGGAGAAAAACACTTGCCTGTTGGAGTTGTGTTCTTCTTGTCTCAGTGGTTCGATTTCACACATGTCCAGCACGTCCTCTGGAAGCTTGTCAGCATCCCCACGATCAATGTTTCTACCAACCAGCAGCCCAACTCCTTTTTCTCGACCATCTTGAAGATCGTCCTTAACTAAGTCGCTAAGAGGATACTCCACAACATCACCCGCCTCAGCCGTTCTACGCACAACCTCTTTTTCTCCACTGCTTGCTTCTCTGGCAACCCACAAATCAATTTCAACCACAACATTTCTGTGCACTGATGCAGCAATATCCACAAAAGCGATCACAGCAGAAACGTCCAACCAGCACTCTAAATATGCTCCATGAAGCTCTCATGCACGCTATTTACTGTAGGAGACGTGGGAAGAGACTGCTGGCAGGCAGAAGCAGGTGCAGGTACAGCTGCTCGCTCAGCAAGAGGCAGGGAATGGCTGAGCCAAGGAATACCGGGCCAGAGTCTTCTAAGTACAAAGCTCGTCAAATGTGCAGTTCTCTCGCCACAGTGGTGAAGCTGGAGAGGGAATTCAAAGCACAATGCAAGTTAGGCCTGGTTCAGCACAGCAAGGCGTACCTGGCCGCAGCACGTGCCCTGGTCCTATGGTTCTCTCGTTTGAATGGCTTGAATTCATCCCAGTCGCGCTTTGAGTTGCCGGTTCCTGCTGATGCTCCCATGTGTGACTTCATGCCCTCAGCGCCGTACTTGTCATACAGTGCCCTGGCTGTCTCATCAGACAAAACATCTGCAACCAAAGAGTAATGTGCCCGTCAAGGCTTCCGATGCATCGCACAGAACCACAGCTCAAACTGTTCTTGTGATCCTTTGCAGACAAGTGGCAGTGTATTCAATGTTAAATTTGCTTGAGATCTGCACAAAAACTTTGCATCTGCTTGGCTGCACAACAGGGACATTGAAATCACAATGATCTTGCTATGTGCAGCTTGCAAAACAATTGTTTACATTTGCCAAATTTGACCAGACCGACACTAAACGAAGCAAGGGGATGATTCACTCTGGGGTTTCAAAGCTGAGCGATGGTGATGGCACCGGTGGTGGCAGTCTGCAGGCCCAGGGAAGCAGCAGTCCGGCAGATCCCAAGAACTGGCACACTTACCATAAGCTTGGCTAATTTTCTTGAATATGCTTTCAGCATCAGCTTCCTTGCTAACGTCAGGATGCCATCGCAGTGCCAGTTTTCTGTATGCACTCTTTATGTCTTTCTGACTTGAGGAGGGTTGCAAGCCCAATGCCTCATAGTACTCAACATCTTGAGGGCTGTCCTGCTGATCACAATGAAGCACAAACACTGCACTGACCTCCCAAGCAGTCACCAAGGCAGCCAGCAAAAAATAGACCCAGAAGATGGTGTACTTCTCAGCTGACAACAATAATGCATTTCACTGTACCTGCCATATTCCATGTGCATTCTGTACCAGATACTAGAGTGCACTAGAATACTAAAGCAGTCAAAGAAATCGCCCCTACAGTGAATGCAACACAACCCTGTGAAACTGATGAAGGACTAGCTGACTATCCCAGCACCAGCCAAGTGGTGCAAAGGTATTGTATTGTTAAGTGATAGCATGTGTTCAGAAAGCAAATGTCCAAGCTACCTGGCTCCTTTTGCCTTTCAGCACATCATCCCATGTTGAGAATTTAGGGATCCCATCATTTACTTCAGCTGACTTGCCTTCCTCTGCGATTTTCCACTCACTGCCCTGCACCAGATGTCGACCTACTGCCGTCAAGTCATTAGCTTACAAAGATTGCTTGAGCTCACAAACAGAACATACAGACACTGTTACTGTTGTTCAATATGCAGACCACCTGCTGTGCTGTCAGCTTCAGGTTACGATGGCATGCAACCTGCACCAATCTGGTTTGTAAGTTCATGTGTGTTGGGCACCAGCGAATCAGCACCAGCTGGGGAAATTAACTGCTGCACCAAAACAACTCTGACAATAGATGGCCCTCCATCATCCCACAATGCTGGACTCGGGCATTTTAGCTGCAACCAATGCCAGAAGCAAGCCTGCAGAGTTTGGCAGTCATATGTTCCCACACTGATCTTGTGCTGCAAACAATTGCTGTCTATGTACATGAAGGTGCATTATGGGTTGTTTCCTGCAGGGAGATCCCATCTGGCCACCCCGTGTCAGCACAGGAACTGAGTCCTGACAACTTTCCACCTGTAAAGTTATGGACAAATTGTGGACAACCTTGCAAAATCGCAGTAAATGCTAATACACCTACATAATGAAGTGAAAACATAATTCTCCAATCATGAGCAAGACAATCTTTTGGAAATTGGGTGCATGACAATGCCTTCAAAGTGCAAGCACAGTGCTCTGCCCTGCATTGGCAAATGCAGCCAAAGGCATTCATAGTTTCAGATTACAAAATTTCTTTGACAATTTCAGGCAGTATCACTTCGATTTTACTTCGTGTTCAGAAACAATCCATGCTACAGCTCTCAAATGCACACATGGCTGTGGAAATACTGGTTGGATGGCAGCTCACATTCATGATATTCTTCCCAGACATACCTGAATTGAATTGGCCAGCCTGTTGAAAGCGTCAAGGTACAGCCCTTGCAATGTGGCAGCATCTCCAATTATTGAGTGCTGTAGTAGCCCCTACACAAACGGCTGTTGGAATTGTCACGAAAAGGTGGACATGCTTGTGGATACCTACTGCAGCCAAATCGCCTGACATGTTCAAGGACAGCCCTCTTTCACAATTTTGACAACTGAAATCACTGCGGAAGTCAGTGTACTGGGAAGTTGAAACACCGGCACCAGTAGCTGTTGATATGTGGGAGCTCATACCTGCATCATATAGCAAGTCAGCACTCGACGATTGAATGTCATTCCCTTGTTGTGTGTAACAATGCACTGACACTTTTCATGCAAACCACTTTGCAGTGAGACAACCAGCATGTGAGCAATGGCGCCCATTCATCGTGCCATGTTATGCAGTCACCGTGGTCGCAAGGCCAACTTAGCGAGCCAGTAATGGCCACATTGGAACCACCTATAATGCAATCTGCAACTTTCACACCTGAAGCACTCTGAGAAAGGTCGATGCCTCAGCATCCTCTTCTGACAACAACAGTTTCCTCATATCCTCTAGCTCATCGTACACAGACTGGGCTGCCTCCTCATCCAGGTCTATGATGGCCTTCAATGTCTTGTTGCACACCTGCACACCGCAATGGCAGACATAGGTTTTGCAACTTAAACATCAGCAAGATATCAGACTTTTGACTGCCTGCTATGCTCATTTTTCTATTCATTGCCAATACCCCTGGATCATATTTTGGTCAATCCTTGCTGCCATTTAGTCTTTTTAACAGCAGGATATCAGAATTTGTGATACTTTTGACTGCCTGCAATGCTCATTGTTCTATTCATTGCAAACACCCCTAGATCATGTTTTGGTCGATCTTTGCTGCCATTTAGCCTTTAACATCCATGTTTTACAAAGGCGACCTTTGTTAAAAGGATTAAGGTACACTCTATTGATATTATTTAGCATCCAAATACCCCAACTATTAACATCGCCCAGTTGCCGTTGCCATTCATTATGCGGACACAAAAGGGTTAGAGAGCAGTTGGCAACTGGGAAAGTCGTGATGGACCTTCTCCCCGCACCCTCCAATCCACTGCGTGTGCAAGTGCGGTGGCAAAAGGAGCAAGGTATCGAACCATGCAGCCAGTTCCTGGGAGTTTGAAAGGCTGCTCCTGCGCTTGTTGACAGTGGCAATAATTGCATTCAAAAAGCAACACAAGCATGTCTAGGGGCTGCGCAGGATGCCATTGCGGATGGCGTATATTGCAAGGGGTGTGAACAACTCCGAAGTGAGGGATGAAGTTCTAGGAATGGCTTCGCGTGCAGGATTCGATAGACCTCTACAGTTCAAGGCCCAGTTGTGTGACGGATTGATTCACCGTTTCGAAGGATACCTGCTACATGTAGCGAATGCGTGGCGGAGTTCGCGCCACGGAAGATTGCACACATGCGACGGTGTCCTTGCACTAAACACCCCGTTGCGTCTGCACTCCGTGCAGCATGGCGTCCCCATTCGAAGAACAGCCACACAAGCACACAAAAGACATGGCCCCGCCCAGGCCATCCCAGCCAATGTCGTCGCTCGATCCCAGCGCCGGTCGCGACGTTCCCCAACGCCTAGCCTTCCCATCGTTCAAGGCGTTGACCGCCAGACGTCGCGACGCATGTGCTTAATCATCGCCGTCACCTCATTCACCGCCTCCACGAAGTCCGCATCCACTTGCACATCCCGAGCGTCGTCGTTCGCGAACGAGCGCACAGCGATCCCAGCTGGCCGCGGGCAGTCGGGGGGCAGCCATGGAGACCGCCTCGCGAAGGCCCCCGCGGCCAGCCACCTTGCGCAGGTCGCGGTGGCGGGACTCCTCGGCTGCGCGGGGGGCGCGCCGCGCGCCCAGTGCGGGGCGGTGGACGACGCGAGCGGGGTGGCCATGGCAAGCGGGAAACTGGGCCCCCGCAGCCGCGATGATGTGCAGTCTGCGGATCTTCAGGACCTTTAGGCCTTTCCTAGGTGCCTGTGTTTCTTAATGAACGGGAAGAATTCGCTGCGAATTTGGACGCGGATCTCGTGATGGTGGTCGTGGGGAGGGACAAAACGGGGATGATGGCGGCGCCCGTGCCGTACCTACAGGCTTCGTACCAATTATCAGACAAAGTTACGGCCACCAGCACAGGGCGCATGGCAACTCTTTGGAGGCATGCCGTGGGCCGAAGCAAGCTGCTGTCTTGAACGTGGCCGAAGTTCGCCCAGCGGCTGCACCAGACACAGTTGTTGCAAGCGGCTGCCATGCAATCCAGGGGTCCTGAACAGTCCTTCTTTCTCCTGGTGCCATCCGCTGTCAATGGCAAAGGCTGCCTCGAGGCTGCTGTGCACAGCGAGTGCATGAGACAGCAACCATATGCAATTCGACACTGTTTCAAATCGAACGGCTTCTGAGAAACGACGTCCAATGCAATTTCCATCGCATGTATCTCTTACACCTCACACCCATTGAGCTGTGCATCGCCCTTTGGAGGCGTCTTCACAGCACCCAATCATCCACTAGCCCACCCCAAAAATGATCACATCAGAAAGTCTCAATTCCACAGCGATGGCACGCCACAAAAAGGCATAAAGAAACCTTTAGCTCAAGTCAACGTGTACCCTCCTCTCCCCCAAGGGAGTTGTTATTCTTGTTCAGCTGATCGCTGACTCCACGGATATGCACC
The DNA here is from genome assembly GCA_905146915.1 of Ostreobium quekettii. Lineage (NCBI taxonomy): Eukaryota > Viridiplantae > Chlorophyta > Ulvophyceae > Bryopsidales > Ostreobiaceae > Ostreobium > Ostreobium quekettii. The sequence continues at coordinate 42,385 of CAJHUC010000954.1, read as the reverse complement.
CTGCCTCAGTATCCACATACCCAATACTATTGAACAAGAGTGTTCAAGCAGCCACACATACGCCCCAATATGCACTAGACCTGGAAAAAGGTCACATCAAGCTACTCTCCAAAATCTACATCCCTTGACCTATACTATGGGCATGGATCACCCCATAAAGGGCGCGTTCGTTGTCTTCAACCAAATAAAGAATCAAAACTCGTGATTTAAGTGGGAAATCTCATGCATCTCAAAACACTCATCAACTCATAGAATATGAATAATCTCTCAACACTCACGTCGAAATGGCACTGCCGACGTCACATGGTGGACGCCATTGCGAGCGCAATGTTTGCCGCCTGAGAGCCCTTGGACTGTGCCATAGCTTTGAGGTCAGCAGGTTCCGGGCTGTCAAGAAGTGGTGCAGCCAACATCGCCTCGTTGGTGCGGAATGCTGGCTTCACATACCTTTGCACAAGGGGGGCACAAGACAATCATGACAAAAGCGGCAACACAATCAGCACAAAAGCGATCAACTCGCATGTGGACCTCATATGCAACGAGCAGCTGCTGGAGATCTCCAGCATTTGCTCATTGTGCATGGAGTGTCTGCCAAATCAACTGCCTTGTCAAATCCATGTAAAAAGCGTCCACTGCCACATCCCAATGCCAGATACCCGGGTGTGTGGAAGCAACACCACAAACAGCAAGGTGGAGCCATGAACACTTTGCGCAGTGATACGGCACCCACCTTCCATCAGCCATCATTTCCCAGGCGTCCTTGGTATCATACAGACAAAGCGCAAGGATGTCTCTGAGCTGCGCTTTCAACCTCTCATCTTCAATTGGGCTTGCGACTTCAACGCGGCTCACCAGGTTACGCTTCCTCCAATCTGCTGAGCTGATGAGGTACAGGGGTTTCCCATCATTGTAGAAGCAGAACACCCTGCTGTGCTCAAGAAAGCGACCAACTGTGCTAACCACACGCATGTTGTCGCTCACGCCAGGCACTCTGGGACGTAGCCGGCAGATGCCTCGAACAATAGCATCCACACGCACACCAGCCTTGCATGCCTCGTACAGCTTCAGGACAGTCTCCTGCAGGAAGGCAAAGCGCATACTGGGTCAAATGCAGAGTGGTCATTCTCCCTTTCAGCAAGCACATCACAGGGTGTCCCGCTATGCTGGTATGCGGAAAGACCCCTTGGCAGCCCCTGATGCATGCGCGATGTATTGACACAGTTTGTAAGCATTGTCAGCAATGTCAACGACAAGGTCAGCAAAAGCTGGCTAAATCACCATAACAGCATACTTTCTCTCATCACAGCAAATGCATGCATCACAGTCCAGTACCAATATTTCCAACAGTGTGCCCGTTTTCAGAGCCCCGGTGCAAAATTGGGAGGCTTCAATGAAACAGAGGCAATGAGAGCACTCAGTCTGTTCTGGTCCGCCAGACACCAATGTCTTGTTTACCATTGGCAGTTTTTAATGACAGGACAGCAAGCCGTGTGCCCTGCGTTACCTGGTCGTCCAGTCCATTGACTTTCACACAAATTGCTGCTTGCTTTCCTTTCGACGCATTCTCAATTTCCCTATCAATAAGTTTGTAGAAATGCTGCCTCATGTATTCACTGGCCACCACCAGCTTTTTGTATCCTCCAACGGCTGCCTGGGAGTGCAGTCCAGTAAGAAGCTTGAAAAGGTCCACAACATCGCTGCTAAGGTCAGGGTCGCATGTCAGCAGCCCAAAGTCGGTATAGACTTTGGCTGTTTTGGGGTTGTAGTTCCCAGTCCCAATGTGGCAGTAACACCTCAAGCCATTGGGCGCAGACCGCTCTCGACGGACCTGCACATGCATAGGGATGTTGCATAATTAGCCCAAGCAAAAGGAACTGAAAATGCACTCAAACGCGGAGAAACACCATTATGTGGAGCTGCACAGCATGAAGCAGGGCTGCAGATTCTAAACCTGTCCAGAGCTGCACTAGAGACATCTACATAATCTCTAAGCATCTCCATACATTTTGCCACAAAGGGAACAGTTGCGGGTGCTTCAATGTTGTCAGGTCACTTGACCTTACCACAAGAGTGGTCTTTGCATGGGTCTTCACTCCCACAAGGCCATATGCGATGTTGCATCCAGCTTCTTCCAGTCTCTGGGCAAAACTAACATTCCTTGCTTCATCAAAGCGGGCCTTCAACTCAACCAGCACAGCCACCTTCATGCACGCAAAAATCCATTAGAGCAAACCTACCAGGGCCAGTGCAATGCGTACCAGTATTCCAGAGGGTATTCAAAACAAAATCTCAGGCAGGGCCTTACGTGTTTGCCATTTTCCTTGGCCTTGAGAAGTGCTGAGATGATCGGGCTCTTGGACGTTGTCCTGTAGAGGGTGGCCTTGATGGCCAGCACATGCGGATCTTCTGCAGCCTCTTCAACAAATCGTTGTGTTGACGAAGTGAACCCCTGGTACGGATGGTGCACCAGGAGGTCTCCTTCCCTACAATGCAGACAATCACAAGCACTGAGCATGTGTGCAGCATGTGTGCAGCCTGTGTGCCAAATCTCCTCTGACAAAGGAGCTCACAGCAAGTGCTGCAAGCGTTGCAGACCACAACACAGAATCTTCTAATCTGTGGCGCTCTGCACCACTCATTGCTAAGTCCTCAGCTCCACGTTCGCGATCTTACCTCAGGACAGAAAATATGCTCTGTGCATCTTCTTTGTAATTGGACAGTGATGAGACAACCCTCTTGTGGCTGTGCTTCTTTTGACGCTTCCCAGTGGATTTTAATCGAGGATGGGTGGCTGGTGACCAAGCTGCGTACTTCAGCCTGTTTTCCAGCTTATGGGGAGAATCCGGAATTGTGAGCAGGTCGTACTGCTCAACCAGCCCCTCCATTCGATACACATCCTGGCCATAGTTCAAGTCCAGCTCTGCTGCAAGGAACTCAGCAAGATCACTGGGCATCTTTGCATCGACCTCCAAGCGAACAAAAGGTGCAAACCTGCAGCAACCACAACAGGCATGCCTGAAAAAACTACCATGGAAGCCAGGTGTGTACTCACTGTCAGCAGCACAAGCCATCTTCTGGTGCACAAATGGGGCATCTAGCAATTAACGATTCCCACGAAACACTGTTGCCCTTTTGGAAACAATAGTCCTTTTCCATTTGAGGGTACAAAAATGCTTTGCTCAGCAAGGCGATGCTTGCCAAATGGCATCTACTTTTGAAAGGAAAGCAACTGTACTTTGAGACCAAACAAAGTGAATCTGCACCTCCTTTCCCTCAGCTCATCTGAAATCATGTCCAGCAGATCATCAGCTTCCTCTTCGTGGCGCTCCAATTCAGCATTGCGTGTGACACGGAATGCATGAACTCCAAGGAGCTCCATCCCTCCAAACAGGCGCCCCAAGTTGTGCACAATAACTTCCTCCACCGGCATGAACCCCTGCACACAGGAGATTACTTAGACATGCCTACAACACACCCCAATGGCACACTGACGAAGACAATCATCAATGGGCACACATCACACACACTATATGCACCAATACTGCATTATATAACCACAGTACAGTACTACACTGTACACTTTATACAACCAATCGGTGTATTTGCAAGCAAAATGTCCACAAGCAGCTACCTGTGCCCCCAGCCCCCTGTGTGAGTGAAACACTGTTCACCTGCTCCCAGGAATCACCGCCCTGGCCATGCTTGCCTGGCACCCTCATCCACCTCTGCAGAGATGTTGACAACGGGATGTGGATAATTGCACACCGAGGTTTAGGATCCGCGGCTCTTGGGTCTTGCAGCAGAACTGCAAGATTCATGCTGCCTGATGGCAAATAAGGAAATGGATGTCCAGGGTCCAATTTGATCGGCGTCAGCAGAAGCTCGATCTCTCTCTCAAACAGCTCATCGAATCTACATGCACAGATTTGTCAGGGAAAGCGATTTGGGTGGGCATCAATGTGTTGCCAGTAACATGGTTCCAATCAATATTTAAGCAACTGCTCAACTTCTGGATCAAAGATTCAAAATCTGTTGCTGATGCTATTAGATGGTCTTTTAGAGCAAATGAGCTTGCAACATGGATGCCAACCACTGCCAGAATCCAGAGCAACTTCCAAATCGAAGATTTGCTGCAAGATGGTAATGGCCAGTGCCTTACTCTCGTTGGCCATCAGCATTAAGCTCTGCATATCTGAGAACTCTGAAACCATGAATCCTCAGCCTTGGCAATACGAGATCTCGAAGAGCGTGCGCACGGCAATGAACCATTTTCTTCACTTCCTGCAATGCACAGCACATAGAGATCTCCAATTAAAGCTACAACACCGTCACATTCCAATGGAACCATTTACTATGCTTGCCTGTGTCAGAGCACCCGATGGTCCAAACCCATGGAATGCATGATTTTGTGCTTGAAGTAAGAGGAATCTTCATCTTCAGTCAGGCCGTCCAGCAGCCTGCTGCAGTCACACAATTTCGCCAAAGGCACAGCATCTGCTGCTTGGGAGTTGTTGCTGATGCCGGTGTGCAATGATGAGCTGTTCCAGCAGATCTGTGCAAGCGCAGGGTCTGCTCTGCATCTCGTGCATCATGCAGCCACACAGCTATCAAACCTCCACTCAAAGGTGCCTGGCGTCATGCAGGTGTGGTGGTAGGTTTTCATGCCGTTATCCCATTCTTGCCCTGCTGCTGGCACACCTTTTCAGTTCCACCCCTGTGAACGATGCAACTACAAGGACCCAAAACAATTAAATTCAAGCTGCGACTTGCGCACAGGTTGCCAGCAAGGTGGCCACACCTGTGATATAAGCCACAACTGTTTCTGTGGTGTCCAGCGGCCTTTAAACGGTTTCTTAAAGTTCTGAATACCAGCCTCCCGCTGCCTCATGAGGCCGCCAACACGCTTGGCGAAAAATCCATCCAGGTTTTCAGATGCAATCGCCAAGAATTTCAGACGCTCATATAGAGGAACGTCTTCCTGCAACCGAAACAAGAAGGCACAGTCACCAGCAGCACTGAACCTGCACTGCCAGCCTCTGTGCAGATCACGAAAACAACTGTATGTTGCCTTGACTTGCATTGGAAGCAAGCAAACATGATCGCAAACAGTGCTCAACTCTGCCTGAAGGGCGAAAGGACAATGAATCGGCACAATTGGATACAGGCCGCCAATGCAGACATGTGGTCCATGTGCATTGTGGTTCTATTTCTTTGACACAGGCGCCTATTGCCATCAACGTACCTCCAAGGCCAGAGAAAGGACCCTCCAATTGAACGCGAGCCAGCTGAGTTCTGCGTTGTATACCTCAACGCTGTCGGCCAGCTCTTCTGCAGACATTCTGTCAACGTCAGTGCTGACACCCTCCATTGGGTGTGGAGGCATGACCATATAGCCCACACTGCCACCTGGTGGACAGGCCACACAGCTCACACCATAAGGGGACTCCCTGGAAGCTTGCAGATGCCAGCAAGGGTGCCACACTAAGCGAAGATGCACAGCCGAGTACCAGTACAGCGAATAACAAATACCATTGCAATTCCATATTAACTGTGAATCTCTCAGGAAGCTGCCCTGATTGGAACAAAGTAGTCAAAGGGTGCTTGTGAGCATGTATCACCGCGTTTGCTGTAATCAAATGATGGTCTGCCGCTTGGCAGCAGGACAGTGGCAGAAGAGCAGGCTCAAAAGCGCAAAGTGCTGACCATTGTCAGTGCAGATCGTGTGCCAGTCTACATCAATGGGGAGATGTGTCCACCAGCAGTGGATGGCAGCTCCCGGCAGTGGCAATGATGGATTATCCGCTTGCAGCTGTGGGGGCTCAGCCGCATTGAAAACGGGTTTGTTGGAACGTTAACGCAAGACCATTATAAGACAACGTTGGCCTCAACCATCCGTTATTCCAGCTGACTTGTGTGTTCACCGTTGTCGCTCGAATCAACGGGCATTGGGAGCCAAATGTCAGCACGAGCCAATGCTCATGTCCACTGCCACACACTTCCAGCCCAAGGTAGGCAGCTACGGTCAACGTGAGTGCCCAAAGCAAGATATTCCGCTCACTTCCGCGCTCCTTCTGCCCCTCAAGAGGTGTTTCAGTTGCGCATCCATCCAGGGCCACATCGCCCAGTCCCCACAGGGTTTCGCTGCCATCCTGCAAGCCGCCGTCTTCGGCGCCTTCACGTGTCACGTTCACAGCCGCAGACGCCTCTTGCAGTACAGAGGCTCCGTCGCCAGCGCTCGCCGTTCCGCGCTTGTCGCCTGTCGCCTGCGGCAGGCACGAGTTCCGTCGCCATTCGCTCTTTCACAAACTGCCCAATCTTCCACCACAGCAGCAGGGATTTCAGTCCGTGCATGTCAGACCGATCCCCGCCTGGTCGAGAAGCACAGGCCGGCCCCCAGTCAACACGACCGGCACCCATTAGTCGCCCCCCGTGCACGAGGCCCAGCAGCACCTACGACATGATCGCCGACAGCGCGCGCAGCTCACCTTGAGACTGAAGGCGATCCGTCTCCGCGGGACAACGGTTCGCCGCGACGGCCCGACCGCAGCCACCGCCAGAGGAGCCCCGCCACCGCCAAGCCGCTCCCGGCAGCTCCAAACCGCTGGCGTCACTGCCCCCCGGTGACGCACATCTGATAGGACGGCCATGTTCAGCGCGTTTCGCCAGCCGCACAACCCCCTTCGCGCATTCCAACCCCCGATGCGCCCTTCCCAGCAGGAAGCGCCCTGCCAGACCGCCGTGCCCAGCCAACAGTGGGTGGCCCTCGATGTGCACGCACACACACAGCCTGCGGTTGAATCCGATGCGGAAATGGGGTCAATGCCACGTGGGATGTTGTGGTAGGAGGTTGGGGGTTGGCTTCTTGTGTTCGGATGCGACACTGTGCCAGCTCCGGATGGGACCACGTCAGGGGAAGGCGGCCGGTGGAACAGCATGGGTTGCATTGGGCTGCAAAAAAGTTGACACCAGCACGCACTTGACAAAAAAAAGGGCACCAAGCGAAACTCCGAGGGTGTTCCGGATACGGACCATGAGCACGGTCACGGAGACGGAGACGGAGAGTAAAACGGCCCTATATCCCAGTCTGAATGGAGGGTTTCTGCCTTGTATCCCCAGTACATACCCTCCCCCCCCCCGGCCTTGAGCAGAGACACCGCCCCAAACCCGCGAGGCATACTCACACCATGCGAGTCGGGAAGCCCCATTAAAAATCCCCATTGCATCAGCATTTTCTGAAGTCGCAGGGTCGGCTCTTGCGTTAAAAACTGACTTGGACTCTGAAAGCTTCATGTCCAGCGCGCTCCAAGTCAGGTTCTGAGCACATGTAGACCAGGGGCGGTGTGCCAATACGTAAGTCAAGCCTGGAACGGGGAATACATATACGGAGGGCAGGGGCAGTGCTCTACCATGTTTTGGAAAAGTTCTCACCAAAGGAATCACAGCAAGCTAGTCCGTGCCTGCTGCTTGAAGCGATGTAGTACTGCGTAGCCTGCAGCTTTGGCTGAAGGGGGTTTCAGTTTCATGCTCTTTGAGGAAGGTAGCAATCCATAATTAGGATATGCAGCCAACAACACCAAGATTGTTGCAAAGGGCCAAGGCTGTCCCACGCTTCCGCTGCAGGCACACGAGTCACACCTTCTTAGTCTTGGCCAGCTGGGCCGTTCTCAGCAGTCCAGCCATTCACGCCATGGTACTCCCTCAACAGGCTCATCTAGGCTCTAGGGAGCCTCCTCCATGGCATACGTCTTGCTGGTACTCGTTGGCAAGACGTACACCATTGAGGGTGGCTTCCCTAGAGTCGCTGGATAGCAGAGCCCTCACCAAGGAGGCTGGGGTGATACCAGCGGCCATGAGCCAAATCGCTTGCATTTGGAGGAGCACAAGGTGGAATCCTTGGTCTGGGCCAGCTTCTTGGAGGTGTACAACGAGGAGCTGACGGCCCTGCTGGGCATGGTAGATGCAGACTGGCCGAAAGCTGAAGATGATGGAGGACAGGGTCGCTGTGGCCGTGCATGGAATAGCCACATCGCAAAGAGCTTGACAGACGTCTAGCAGGGTGGCAGAGAATGTAGTGGACAACATGATGGTCAATAAAGGGGGAGGGGCCAAAGACCTTCTAATTCTTCTTTTGAAGCATTCCAAATTTTTAACAGCATTCAAAACCCGTCGTTCCCCGTTCGTCCACACTCCCCATACTAACAGCAGCGATGGTGGTCTTTGCTGCCTCCCTAGATAGTCCACGGCGACGTAAAGACCCAAGGGATTGATCGCAAGATGATCATTCAAGTATGCTAGGTCAGAGGAACGCAGCATGCCACGAAGTGAGGGTGAGGGCGGAAAATTCCCACAACATGTTCAGTGCCCTGCGGCAGAAATTTAAATGCAGTAGTACCAATGACCACACTTTCACAAGCATGTGGAAATCAAAATGGAGCGGATTCTGCAATGAGTGTCTGGTAACTTCGGCTTGCAAACTACACAGATGCACACAGTCACTTCGGCATTATTGGCCTGGACGAATGATCTACTATAGTTACCATTGCCTGTAGTGCTAACTCTACACAACAGAGCACCTGGGCACGCGACAGTGACACTCCGAGCGAATTCATGCCCGGCCATGCTCCCTGAGCACTTGCCGTTGACGAGCCCTGCACTCCCAAAGTGTACAAGTGTCCTTCCGCAGAACGTCCACGTGTCACATCACCGGCACTTACAGCCACGCTTGGCAATTCCCCAGACCTGCACGGGCGATTGTTTCATAGGCACACCAGACGGGCACCCGCTAGTGAGCAGCAGTGAATTATTAAATTTCGTTCACAGTTAAAACAAGGTGTCAAACAAATGTCCAACGGCCACAGTCAAGGGCAGAAATAAAACCGTCGTCCAGCCAACCTTGGGCTGTGCCACCCTTCTTGCAGGATGAACACCCCGATTCTGTCATCTGATAAGTTCGCCTGAAAGCCTTCTTGTGGTAAGACCCCAGTAACACACCCTAAAAATGCCCTTCAAGGCCGTCGTGTCCATTGTCAAATCGTGTACCTGGGCGCATCCCACCCCTCCCATGCTTTGTTGTACTCCGGATGCCACCCAGCACAGCCAGGGATCAGTGCTGGCGGGGTGTACACCTTCGGGTCTATGATAGCCGGAGGGGCCATATTCGCCATTTCCAGAGGGATGTGCTCCATTCCTGCCCTGAAGCGCCTTTCACAATAGCTACACCACCGAGCACAAAACGTTAAAACTGGCGTTTGAATGGATGCATCAGAAGGCACGTGGGCAAATTATTAATGGGCAGTCAATCTGGATGGAGCTATGCCTGCCATCGGCTAAACAGTGCAAGGCAGGATACTGGAAAATACGACTACACAGAGCACAGCAGAATGGTCAGAACGGGGAGACCAGGGGAGGTCATGGCATCGTCAGTGACTTGGGCATTGTGAGTGGCAGATAGGATGCATGTGACCCAATGTGACCCACCTGTGGAACTTCAACAGAATGTAGGGCACTGTCACCCACAGGATAAATGCCTGATAGTATGCCGCCTTTGCAGTGAGCGCACAAGATGTAAACACCTGCAGGCAGCAAAGCTGAGCAATTAACCGATAAGCGTCAGGTTGGGTGGAAAGGGCATGCCCTCCTGAAAGTGTCTGGATGAGCTGCAGCTCAAAAGCGGAAGAAACACAGCCCTAGTTGGAACATGCACACAGGTGCAAAGCTGGTGAAAGTTCCTTTGGATTGGAGAGGGAAACGAAACATACGCCCGCCTGGAACCATGTAAGGGAGAAACCATTCCCTCCATGGCATTGCGGCGATGTTGCAACACTACTTCGAGTTGTGTATACTGCGTTCCAAAGGGGCATGCACCAAAGCGCAGTGTCCTGGGGGAATGTAGTAACACCATAGCACCCTGTGACACACCGCTGCAAACGAAGTCTGTTGCCTCTCCAGCTGCACAGGGCTTGTTCTGTCAATACCTTGACAACTGTCAAGCAGAATTTACACAAACTGTGTTGCTGTTTATGTTGCTAAAAATGCTGGACAGAGAGTGCATCCGCCTGAAAGGGCTTTTGGGTTGCATGCCTTCCCCACCTGGAAAAGCCACAGGCAAAACAGCATACGGTTGAAGAAGAAAGGCCACATCTTGCCTCCAGACTCGTACTTCCTGACGAATACATAAAGGACCTGGTACCGCCATGTCAGCCAAGCCAGCATGAAGAACAGAAGGGCGAACGGCAGGATGATGGGGGCGATCACCGAATAGGCCAAGGCGATCAAGAACGTCAACATCACTACTCCAAACTCACGCCCAAAGCGAATGCTCGTGGGCTCAAGTAGCTCAGTGCGCTCTCGTTCGGTAGGGGCGCATCCACAGTGGCCACCAAGCCTTCAGTCACAACACAAGGCATCTTTCTCAGTACCATAAGAACAAGTTGTGCCGACATAACTATGACAGACGGATGAGCAACAGTGACATAAGAAAAGTGCAGAGCGTGTAAGGAAACGTAAAAGCATTCAAGAAAAAAGGCCAAGTTTGTAATGAGGCTGGAAAACGAAATATTTATATATATCTTAGTAATGGTCATCAACATACTGCAAGTTGCCTAATATATTTCAAACTTCATGTTGGGTGCACCCTTGAGGGTAATTGTTCCTCCTTTTGCTCATGGCTTCAATTCTATCTGGTCAGTCCCTATGCATTGTCCCTATGCATAAACGAAATTGCACTGCGAAAACAGCCCACTTGGACTGCCCAGTGGGTGATTGCGCATCTTGACTGAAGACCACCAGGGGTGGCTAGCAAGCTTTCAGGAGGCCAAAGAGGTACGGTGTAAAGAGCAACTGCCACTTTCATGGCAGCCCCAAATCGCCAGCAGCATCTGAATTCTCAACATGAGCATCTAAACGTCGGCGACAACTGTGGCTCAAGGTTTGGACAGCTCGTGGCAACACAGCAGTGACTGTACTTACTTCATCAGGAAATTCCACCAGTTGGGATGCGGGAAGAGCAGCTGGTATGGCATCAAAAAGAATGCCCTCATGACAATGTAGTTGATGAAGAAATTTGATGACAGAGGCATCGCAGTTCCGATCATAATAGGAATGTCCCCTGTATTTTTGGCAGCTTTCCCCAGCTCCTGAAGGACAGTGCCTCCGAGCATGCCACCCATGAAGATGTTCCACACATCCCAGTGAAAAAACAGGCCAGCGATCTTGCGATCCAACTCGCTCAATGAGATGCATGAGCCTTGCACCTGGTGAACAGAATGCACACATACTTCTTGCTCCAGGCTCGATGCAAAAAACCTCAAAGACAACATGCCCCAGCCATTGGCCATTGTGGAAAATTCTGAGTGGGCTGGGCCCTGGTGTTCGTTCAGGCACATAAGGCTGCCAACACGGAGTCAGGTGCCCTTGGCCTTGGACTTGTCCCTGGTGGCCTAGTAGCCACCAGGAGTGCATGGCCAACTGGGTTTTGCCAAAGTGGTTTCAAAACACACTAACCTGCAGGAGGTAGTAGAAACCCAGTGGAAGGACAGTCGTCTGCCAAAAGGCCACAAGCACCGGTGGCAGCCATCCAGACAGATATGTTCCCAGCCCAGTGTCATGTCGACAGTACCACTGGTCATGTGGGAGTGAACCGTCTTTGCCTGTTTGGCACAGATAGGAGTTGAACATGGACAAGCTGCCAGCAAATATACCAATGGGCAGTAGGATGAAAGCCAGGACAAATGGAAACACCAGCACGCGGCGGATGTCCTTTTCCACCCATGTTTTCCAAAGGCCCTGCCAGTTCATCTCATCAGGTCCAGGTGCGGGGCGCGCACGGAACTTATGCCCAGTGTCTGAATGCAGGAGGGTCTGCGTGGCAATTGTGGCAGCACGCTGCGTCCTGCCCACACACCAGGAGCCCAATCAACCAATCAACAACGAGGTACTCACAAAGAATTGTGCCCATCACCCCCTTGAAGCTGCAAGGTCAATGCTTTGTCGCTCTCAGTCTATGGCATTAAATAATTGACGTCCACCCAGAAAAGTTGCAAGCTGGATGTGACGATTCATCGGCCGCTGTCATCAACACCACAACTGTACTCAGTTTTGGCCAGGAACAGCACTACCACAGCTCAGCTTCCATACAGATGGTCAGAAGACAGTTCTTCAACCGGCTCATGGAAATAATCAGGGCTGATTGTCAAGTTTTGCACACATGACGCTCCTACCCACATTCTTCTGGTAGATGTGCCATTGTATGATGTTTTCTGGAAATTCAAACACGTCTTATGCCCACATTTGTAGACACTACTCAGCTCCTCTGCCCTCTGATGGGCACAGTTTCCCAAGGCCAACACACCTGAAGAACACAAGCCAGGAAGAGGAGGGCTTGCTTCTGAGCACCTTCTTCCTCTCTCTGTCTATCTTTGCCTCCATGATTGCTATCTATTGAACAAACAACATTCCTTCAAAACCTGCAGCACGAGACTGGAGCTATCTTGCAGCCTTTTTGTGCCACTACAGACACACTGTAAACGTATTCAAAGGGGCACACAAATGTCAATCTTAATCCACAGCCTGAAATATAAGTAAACCAATACAAGTATTGTACTAGTCAGGAGAATGCCAGGACTTGGATATGAGACCCTCAGACCACCACCACAGTCTCCTCTGCATCACTGGTGCCAAGTATCGCATGTGCGCAAGCACAACGGAGGTCAATAATTCATTCCCTGGACTACATCTGCAGCAGTGATACAAGGTACAACCCTGTGGGCCGTTTGAACTTGTTTCTTCTCAGATGTTTTGGGTTTCTTCAAAGTGAAATGAAACAATGTATTGACAGCATTCTTCAAGGAACTCTGCACACAATCCCCTTAGCAGCGGAAGGGTCATTCTGTAACAAATGTATTTTGACACCATGCCCTGCACGCACTTCAGAGCTCCACACCTTTCTGGTATAGTACTTTGTTGCATCTTCTGCCCTGCTGACCCCACATAGTCCAAGACACAGCCAGCTCCACCATTTCCTGACAGGCCCACAACAACAACAAAGCTCTAGAGTTGCTAAATTCAGGTCATTCTGAAGTGCAGAAAACAATGCTCAAGAATTCTACAGTTGACAAGAGGCACAGGGATGGGTACAGGCTGCAAAGAGCCAATACGATTGAGAAGCAATCAGTGGCGTGCATAAGCACGTAGTCACCACAGGAACTCCTGTATTGACAACCAGCTTGGATACACTGTGTCTACCACAGTGCACCAAAGATTTCTGTGCTATTTTGAGCTGTGCACAGCGGCTTCAAGCACTTTGCCTATGCTGACTTGGTCACAGAGCGACCATCATCGCCAGACATGCACCCCCACTTCTGTGGTTACTGGTATGACTGCTGATCTGCACCACCATGGCTGGCAAGCCACTGGACCAACGGTCACGGAGCATAACACTTGTATCACTGTGCTCACCCCGCTCCCATAGCACTTGCATTAGCATATTCCTGCCATGAACCAACCTTCCAATACAATTTTCGCATCAGGACATCACTTGTATGTGGTACACATGAGTATGGTGTTGGGGCATGGACAAATGATGAACAAACAAGTGTTTGAATGCACAAATGCCCGCCACAGCTCACAAGATGTTAGGGCTGCCTTGTCCTGTGCTGGCAGACAAACAGAATCCAACAAAATCAATACACACACCTCTCTCTGATCAAGATTGTTTTCCCTTTCCTTTCAGCTCGGCCCTGGATGATCTCCAGCTGCCTGCTGAGCTCATCCCACTGAATCAAAAGGTCATCCACGGGCTTGTGCACAAACACAGGGAGGACCCCAACAAAGTCATCAGGGAACAGCTCCTGAAAGCTGTTGGCGATTACTGTCTTCTCAAGGTGGAATATCTCCCGATTCTTGACCTGAAAGTGTACAGAGCATGTTAATGCATTCACTTTGGAGGTGCTGGCCTTCCATGGGAGACAAAAACAACTCGAAATCTGATGTTATCACTCTTGCCACAATTTTATGTCACAGGAAATCGAAGCGCTTGGCCAGTCCTTGTTCGTAAAGTGCACAGGGGCAATTGTAACAGATTGTGTTCAGGATTGCAACACTTTCACGGAAACGGAAAATGAGTTGAAAAAACAGATTCAGGTATGCCAGGTTCCGGACATGGACGTATGGCTACCTTGGAGGCTACTTTTGCCCAACCCTTCTTCAGCAGGTTCTTGGACAGGGATGGTGGACCAGACTTTCGTTTCTTGGATCCATTTGCTGAAAACAGGGTCGATCTTCCCTCTGTGACTTCAGCACTGTCATCCTCGAAAGGCAGGTTCTCATCATCAAGTGATGCATTGCCAGACACATTCTCTGAGCTCAACAAGCCCTCCATATCCGGTTCACAAAGTTCGTTGTGCAAAAGCCCTCCAAAGAAGTGAACATGGACCCAGCGGAGCGCTCGGCCAAGCTGTGTGGTAGGTTGCAACTTCCTATAGAGTGCAACACATATTCTGAGTACCAGGACCATATGGCAGTATATGCTCACCTCAGTCCGCAAAGAATCTGCAGAACAAGTAGTTGCCACGGACTCCACAATATATTGGCAGCCATAAATTGAAATCCTCTGCACCAAGAGTTTGCCAAGACAACCCCTGCCCCCAAATAGCCCACAAAAGCGCACTTGACACAGAACAAGCTCATCTATTTTTGTCACAAAAATAAGCTAGAATGACACACGAGTTTCAAGAAGGAACAGGGCAACACAACTCTATCAGTAGGTGGTATTGGGTGAACTTGTAAACCATACAGCATGTTTGAGAGAAGACGCCTTACATGCCCTTGCAAAGGCCGCTGTGTCCACAGTGTGGTGAATTTTCGTAGTGCTCGACCACAGATGCTTGCATACTATGTTTCTTTGCATACTCAAAGCATTGATGAGGAAATCCACGGCATGAAAATTTGTTCACCATGCATTTCAGTTTCATGCATTATTGCATCAGCTTCCATTTCTTCTATTTCAGTTGTTGAGCAGGAAGGAAAATTCAGCAAATGGGACATAAGGTACCACATGCACAAAAACGTACAAGCTATGTCAAAGGAATACAAAAAGATGTGAACAATCTTTGCACTAAACCCACTTGCCGTCCATGGCCTCTGCTTTTGCAATAAACAAACCCAGATCAGCAATGTACACTATGCAATGAAACAATGAACTTTTGATGACCTCTTAGCAGCTTTCGACAGGTTTGGCACATCTGTCAGCAGCACAGTGTACTGCTGAGCATTGACAGCAATGGGAAGCCCATCTTCTGTGTTGGTATTCACTGTCTTCAGGAAACGAATGGATGGCTGCGATGACAAAAGGCCCCGAGAGCTGCCCTCTTGGGCCCTTCCTCCGTGCCGTCCGACTTGCCACCATTTGTACACCTTTGGTACTCCTTTACAACAGCATAGAACACAAATCAGAACATCCACATCAGGCTGGGTTGATAACAGCCCAAAGCATAAAAACAAAAGCTTGACAATCTTCCTTTGACAAGATGCTGATGTGCTGCAGACGCCACCAAACAGCACTCTTCGTCTTCAGCACATTTGTGGCACTGCGGGGAAACCTTGTCACAAAGTTGACCAACGTGGAGGCATCGAATATCTGCAGATCAGCTGTTGTCTGTTAGATGCAAAGAGCAGCGTTATGCAGCACTGCAAAGCAGAGTATGAAGCACAGGCCCTAAAAAGGCAATAGGTGCTCTTACAGCAATGCCCAACAGCACCAGGCTTCTTTGAACGACTACAAACGATTGGGGGCAACACTCTCAGGATTGAGGACAGCACTGCACATTGCACCACAGATGCAAGCGTACATTTTAGCAAATTGGATCTCGTAACCAAGACAGACTTCATTTCTGTGGCCTTACCACAGCTGTTCAGATGACTTCTGGTATTGTCTTCTTTGGAGGCATCGCCTCCCTCAGGACCTCTATCCATGTTCACCATGGTGCTGCCAGTCTCAGCTGCAACACCGATCTCTGCCTCCTCATGGACCAGGCTCAAGGCATGGGATTCCAGACAGGGTGTAGGGCATCCTGAAGCCTCGTGAGCGCTGTCAATGTTTGCTGCTGGCGAACTGCCTCCATCACTGCTTGTTCCCACATTCAATTGCAGGTTCCGCCTATGTATGCAAAGCCAGACATACATAACTTCACCCAGATCTCCGCAGGTGCAATATGTGGTTTATGAGTCGATCCACTTTAGCACATGCTCAAAGATGACTACATTGCCACTGGGCAGACAACATGGCTGACTTCAGGTCAGCATTTATACTTGTGAGGCAGCAGGTTTGTTTGCCAAATTTTCTTTGTTTGCGAGGAACTACACAGGCACAGCAATCTTGGCTGAACAAATGGCTTCAGCAAGGATAAGCCAGATCTGCTACACAAAGCCACACTTAAGTGCTAGCTTCACATGCTCTAGCACAGCACACAACAACTATAGTGGTACCCTATCATTTCACTTCCCAACTGAAAGCATGAACTCAACACCTGTCCCTCTAACTTGTCTTGTCTAGATGTCATATGGCCCTCAAATACGGCAGATAGTGGCACATGCAGACAGAGCATGTGCCTCTGTTGACAACAAAACAGATCACCCACCATGTGATTCCCCCAAACATCAACACAAATTGACAGCAAAGTCCCAAATCCTACCTTGCAGGACATAAACATGGGTACATTTGAACAACGTGCACCAGCAGTGTTCAGAAAGCAGAAGATACAGCAAGTCAGTCAGCAACAGCCTTCAGCAGCTGCCATCAGCTGTTCAATGCCCCAAACAGCAATGTGCGGCCTGGCCCCATCAGATATTCAACTCTGCCTTACCTCCTCTGTTTCTGCTGCTTCATCAAGTTTGCTGTTTCTTTCACTTTCATCGATGCCGCTGTGGCGAGTATGCCTCTGGGCTCAGTCGACAGCCGTCTGTCGAGGTCAGACCCACGGATCCCGCTGGCCATTTGCAGAAACCTCACAAACTTGCTTTTTGAAGGCTTGATGGTGATCTCATTGTCAGTATGAGACTGATATTGGTCGCGCCAGAGGTTTAGGTCATCGCCTGAATGCAGAAGAACTTGTTGATTCAACAAAACAAAGATTATGTCACGCAAAGGGCACCACATTCCTGATCAAGACTTTCATCAGACCTGATGCACCAAGTGGATCAGCATGGACACCACATCATAGACCATCAGCCCTTGCGGTGGAATAAAACTGGGAGATATTGCATGGCTCTGCACAGCACGTCCATTTCACCCAATTTCTTGGGGCATATGGATATGATCGATACTATGTATGCAAACTGGGAATGCACTGCTGGCATGGCCAACAATCACTGGCTGTTTAAAGACTGCCAACTTTCTTATGGACTGCAGAATTCAAGAGAGGATCCTGGGACAATACAATGTATGTGCATACAAGGCTGTTTACTGGCTATTGCTGGCTGCATACGACTTGTCAATGTTCGTCATAGGAATTCACAGAAACAACCACCAACTAACAACTGACCAACTATCACTCCCTCCATGCAGGCAACAATCATCAAGCAAACAATGGTGCAATTTGTATAGTTGCTAGCACAGCCACAGTGCTGATTATTGCTGCCTACATACTGCACCGCAAATAGGCAAACTGTGTAACACCCCTTCTCATCAACTGCAATCGTCCTTGTGCCACCCCAGTTCTCTCACATTAAATTCAGGTCTATTGCCCGCATCGACTTTGCAAGGGGAAGCAAGGAACAAGTGTGATTCATCGCATGATGATGCCCGTATGAGGGCTGAAGTGATAAAGTCAGCAACTGTGGAAACAGACAGACACAGCCGACTCCATAAAAACCCATACCCCCATTGTTTAAGTGTCTACAATATAAAAGTAACCTTCCAACCAAAACGACAAATTTGCCTATTGATACGATCGTTAATGTTGATAATGCAAATGCAAAGAGTTCGAAAAACGAATCTGTACTGCAGCAGTGCATCAGACTCACCAGCTGTCAAATAGTGGTGACGGAGATGGACATATCTCTGTGCACAGGCCACAACAACTTGTCTGTGCATGTGATGTGGATGGTAAACAACAGTGCGCAACAAGATGAGCAAAAGACAAAAATGCACGGTGACAACCCCTCATCTGGCAACAACACAAGCCCTCATAGCTGCTTCTCTGAAATGCGCATTCTTTGGGCCTACATTTATTGAACACATCAAAGTAATGCCCCTTGGGCCAAATTTGGTAGCGATGGGCAGCCGATGCCACCAGCCACAAACTTTATACCCTCCACTCGTTTCTTCATGATTCCATCAGAACCAAAACAAAGACGTGCATGCTCCCAAAAGCAGTAGTACCTTGTGGTGGTAGAAGAGCAGCATCATTGCATAGCCAATGAAGAGATAGACACAGGCAAAGTGCACCCTGGAGGGACACACATCGCTCTCAGGATGAGTCCTTAGCAAGGGTACAACAGGCCTGAAAAGGGCATACAGTATTGCTTGTGTGAAATGAATGAATTTGCTGCATTCATAGGATTTGGTCAAGTCACTGCTCTAGCGCCTATTAGGCCACGTGAAGCATGCCATACAGTCTGCTCAAGTCACGTAGTCACATTGGAGCTTGGCAAAACGCTCCAGCACTTTCAATGCTGCCAGACAGTCAGCCGCCCAATGTCAGGCAACACAAACTGGAATAACTCAAAAACGCATTCAGCTTTTGGACAACATTGCTGACAGTGTGTTCACCCTTGGACTTCCAAGGGTGAATCCAGGCATTTGATGTGGATGGCACCATATAATAGGATACCGCACCAAGAATCTGGTTCAGCTGGGACAGAAAACCGACTGCTGCAATAGGAGCGATTCCGTAACACAGCACTGCCAAAGAGAAAGCATCAATCTAAGAGTGAAGGCTCAGCTCTCCAGCAGAACTTGGGACTTAGTCCCCTCATTGCTTTGCAGAGGAATAGCCCCAAAGCCAGTTGCCCATCCAAGCCACCCACCAGAAGATTCTGGCGCCCTGCTCCAAGTTGCTTGCTGTGAGCTGGGCAAAATGGCCAAAGAGTCCCTGCTTCCCCTTCGGGATATTGCTTTGCAGCATGTTCCCCTCCTTGTGGATAGGAATCACTGAAACAAGAAGCACATACCATTCAACAAAGCAGCACAAACCACTTCATAAACTGAAGAGGCAAATGGCACCTGAACAACAGCCACAGAAGCCTACAAAAACACATGGCAGCAGATTAAAAAGGGGAATAACGCACATTCCACCTGTACCAGTACCTCCAAGTTGAAAGATGCGAAAATAGCAGACCACAGGCCATAACACATGCTTGTCGGCTGGCAATCTTGACAGCAACAGACAACTAGACACACCCGACACTAAAGAATTGAGGCTGAGGAAAATTTCCTAGGGTGGCACACGTCATTGCCATTGTACATGCCCATCTGTCTCCTTATGTTTCATTGCTCACTCCCCAGACTGCATGACCCAAGGCATGCCCAGCAAGTTGTTCCCAAAATGCACATAACTAAGAAGTGGCCCCCTGGGCACAGTCGTGACCTTGTTGCAACTCACCTCCCCCATTAGGGGAATAACCCATAGTACCAATCTGATAATCTAGTGTCCAGTGCATCAATGCCCTTCAACCACTGATGAAAAAATTGGAAAGTTACTTTTGTAACAGAAAGAACATGCCTACTCACATATTAGGGCTGCAACAACTGACAATGGGAGAAAGAGCTGCATGCCGAAAGTCATCGCCTTGACCAGCATCTGCACAACCCACACATCCTTCAATGCATGCAGGCGTAATGCTCAGAGAGACTAACATTACACAGTGCAGGGCCCAACCACATCCAACAGCCAACTCCATGATTTGTTGCCACAAACTTATTTGCAAATATCACAAACGAAAACAGCAAATTGTCACCAACAACCATTTCCCACTTGACCACAGTCACAAGGCAGCACACTTCAGAGCACCTACCAGGGCGTCCATTCCTGAGCTGGCCAGTACATCCCTATCTGAAGTCATAATGCAGTGGCCCAGCCAACGCCTGGAGCCACAAACATGCACAAACTGAGCAAGCACCACTGGGAAGCAAGGAACTCCATGCTGTTGCCTCTGTTGCTCTGTTCCAAGCCACACAGTAAATGAGAAAGACAAAGCATGTCATGAGCATGTCATACTGTGCAGATGAACATCAGGTTGGTGGTTGCTTGCACTCACCAGAACTGCCACCAGCCTGAAATCGGAAGTGGCGGTGGCTTCACTGTGACTCTTGGAAGGATCTGCAGATGCCGAGCACTTGGTGGTGAACAGAACTCCACAGCTGCCATTTCCAACTCAACAAACACGAGGCAAGCACGAAAGTGGGAAAATGGCAGGCTGGAATGGACAAGACTTCGGATTCACAAAAGGGAATCGAAGGTAAGCGCACTGGCTTCTATCTGCACCAGTAGTGCTCCAACTGGTGTGCCATCCCCCCAGCCACCACTGCCCACTCACCCTGCGATGTACCAAACAGCCGCCCAAACTGCCAGACAACGATAGGACCCATATGTGCCCTGGCTCTCAGAGCCACTCACCGTTCGTATTCTGTAAAAGATCAGCTTGGAATACAGAACGTCGAATAAGATCAGGCAGAGCAACCCCAGAATGGCGTTGAGTCGCATCCTGAGCAGAAAAACAAGGTTGCATCAGTTTCACAGGCCAGAGAGTGCATAACTGCGACAACATGCACTGAAGAAGAATCCAACCAGGAAGCAACGAAGGGTGCATCAGCTGGTATGGACCAACCACCCACATCGAGTAAGGAAACCCACGGTGACAGAAACCATGGTACCACACGTGACTGGCGCTTCTGGAGTGACAAGGGCAGTCATGTGATGTCACGCTGCACAAGCAACTGAATGATAGCAGTACCATTTTCTGAGACCATTCTCAAATGGAAGCAGACGAATGGATTACTGAGCTGCAAAGGAACCAGGCTGATCTGCTATGTAAGGCCGAGGAACAAGCTATCCCCGCCAAGTCCACACAATGATACAGAAAATGATGCTCGGATAGGCAGCCATGGAGATTGTGCGGCTGGGTCTGCACAGAACTGTATCAAAAGCAGTGAGCTCAAGCAGCCAAATCGTGCCAATTCCGCAAAGCCTGTAAGCGCCTGCAAGGTGCCAGGGTCCTATTTTGTCTTTCGAATTGAAACAACTGAATTCAGCCAATTCTCCAACACCAGCTTTTCGAACCATCTTGGAAACCAATTCACCACATACACGCAATCCACATTCGAGGAGATTCTGTTTTAATCATCCATGACGCAGAAATTTCTCTGCGCACATTTCAAGGTTGGCCCCAGGCGAGTACACCTTGAACATATGGCCTCTGGGAAAGGGGATTTCTCTAATCTTTGTGGGCCATGTTTGTGGGTTGATGGCCGATTGTGTTCGACAACGCAAACAAGCGGCAAGAAACATTTTCCAATTTCATTGGCTTATGTCTCCCTTAGTATTGTGTGTGTCCCAATCTCGTTTTCGAATCTGCGGTGTCCATTTGGAGTAAATGTAGAGGAAGGTCCACAAGTCCTTCATGGAATGAGAGCACCAGTGAGAACATCATGGAAATGGGCAATTCAGCGCATTTTCGCGCATTTACGGCCCTTTGTCACCCACACACGAGTGCCCCCGCCTCCTTGCCTGCGGGGATGAATTCGCGGGTTTATGCGAAATGACGAATCATAACATCCGGAGAAAATACGGCAATCTCTGGCAGTACGGCCCCACAGTACGCCCCCACCACAACACACTGCTGCGGTACGCCTAGATTCAACGTTCCGCCCCTGCGGTTGCCTTCCCCCACGGGCACTCCCCTCGGCCGGCTCCCAAGCCGCCGCACAGGCTCCCGGCCCTCACACGCGTCGTCCGGCAAACGTCCCGTACCCGGCGCCGCCCCGCGCACCCAATGCGCCGGACGTCGCGGCAAGCGTCGCGGGGAGGTCATTCCAGCCGTGGCACGCGCAGCTTCTTCCGCGGCTCGTGCCCTGAGCCCGTCGCCGCCCAGCCACGGCCCCGCAGCCCCAGCCCGCTCCGCCAAGGCCGCCGCGATTGACGCCCAGGCCGCAGCTCGGCGCCAAGCCGGCGGACAGGCATGCTCGCCGGACAGCTCATCCCCTTCGCCGCGCCCCCGGTTGAGTCGGCAAGATCCCTGCCCCCCTACCCCTGGCCAATGCCCCACCGCCCCTCCTCTCACACGCCTCCCCGGCCCGGCGCCACACTCACGAGTTTATAATCTGATCGTCGGATATCCGATTCTGTATGCAGAACATCTCGGTGTGCGGGTCGCAGGTGAAGTTCTCGACGCCCGTGCCGTTGTCCATGGCCAGGATCCCCTCCTCCTTTGCCCACTGGTAATCCATCTGTAGGGTCGACTGCGGCGCCAGGCTCGACAGCAGCTCGCGCGCCACGCTGCCGCGCGCCAGCCCCGCCATGGCGTGCCTCCGCCGTCCGCGATGGACGGAGACCGCTCTTCAGTCCCCGGGCCGCGCACAACCGTAGGTTCCCACCCCCGCGCGTACATTACATTCCTGGGCTTGATGGGACCCGCCAGCTTGATGCGGTTGTCCCTCAGTGTGACGATGGGCGAGTCGTGTCCGGCGCCGATGCACGGGCGCTGTGGCGATTGTTGGGCGAGACTTTCTGTCGCTTCAACGTGGGCAGGGACGTACTTAAGGGCAGTAACCTGGGATGGCTTGCTGACGGCAACGCTCTCACTCTCCCAACAGCAATTCCCGCGTGGCGGTGTCCTACAATGGGCTCGTTAGCATGGGCCCGTTCTCCTTGACAAACGCAATCTGGTATAGGTGTCTGGCGGATCCGTGACTGAAGGGACTGCTGACCATCGCCAGGGAGGCGATCAGTCCAGCAATATTGCATATCGAGGCGAGGAGGTACTGAGGTTCAGAGGCACCCCCGCGTTGTCTCCGACACGACTTCTGTGTTTTGTGTCGGCATGGTATGCACTTTTTGCGGCACAGGAGAGGCGCAACAGATTATGCACACTGAGCAATACGTTGCCGCGATGTCGCGCCGGAATCAATGGAGATTCAAACAGGGCAACATGCACCTGCTGATGTGCGCATGTGTCTGAGGTCTTCAAGCTTCGATGTCGCCCTGGCACCGGCAGAAGGCCAAGGGACCCAGCCAATGTGCAGACAACTCGCGGCGGGGTTTCAGTGGCACAGTGATATTCCAGTAGCACTCGTGCCATCGACACAGCTTGGGATATTCACATGCGGTCTACTTTGACTTCCTTACATCACAGCATCCTTCAAGGCAAAGTCACACAATCGCATTTGCTAAGCCACACGGTGCGAGCATTCGACCAGAAAGCACGAGCTTCTCGACGTGCACCGGCTGTTGGGCTGCATCTTTGGCATACGGACAAGAACGTCAACAGAATGCGTCACTGGTGCTTCAAGCCGCCTCTGCGCCGCCAAATTCCATTCTACGGCTCCCAGAAGCTGCCCAGCGAGAAAGCAATGATATGTTATTCGATAACTTTATCGAGGACCCGTCCGGCTCGCCCCCTGCCCACCACACGCCCATCACGCTCCCCAATCAGGCAAGACCGTTCACAAAATTGGCGACGTCCTGAACGAACCGCTCGTGGCGCTCCTCGTGAGGGTTGTGTCCGCACCCCGAGTACTCGATGAGCCGGGCGCCAGGGATGGCGGCAGCCAGCCTCCTTCCATTCCCATGGGAAGGATCCTTGTCCCCCTGTACGACGAGCACCCTCAAGCCCGTCTTGCGGACCATTCTAGACAGTCGCTGGCACAGAGTGCTTGGCACTGGATCCGCCAGGGCGTCAACAATGTCTCCGCAAGCGCCTGTGCCGTGCATGGACAGCCAGGAGAGGCTGAAGGGAATGATGCCGTTTTCCGTTCCCTTCATGTACATGGATCGCCTGGGACATGGCCACAATTTAAAGTGAGCCTGATGCACTTGGGGCTGCGCAATAACAGGTGGGCAGGTGCCTATTCTGAAGCAGCGAATTAACGTCTCTTTGTCAATTATCGCCGCACAGCCAACATATCATTCACTCAAATTTGCGCTGTGATGCACGTCGACAAGGTGGTTATGGCATCACGCAGCACCAGGGCACTCACGAGATATTTCTGACAACAAACATGGGTGGGCTACATTGCAGTGGGGGTGCCTGCATTGTTTCTGTCCAGGCTTACCTGTAGGACCAAACCTTCCTCCTCGTGATGCAACTCTTGTCGTGGAATGTGAAACGCAGTGCCCAGTTCCAGAAGCTTGGGCTGCGTGTTCCAAATCGCACGGTTCCGTGGATCCACGTGTGGAACACAACTGCCCATGCGCTGGCGTAGAGAAACAGCAGAGACAAACCCACTCGCATAAACCTGCCCACAATGCGCAGGGCAGGATTCACAAAGCAATTGTGCTGCCAGCTGCCGTGCTGTAGACTTCCTTTCCGCACAGCCCGAGGCTGCCCATCACCGCTCCCAGACTCTGCTCCCTCCCTGAGGCCCTTATCACCCATTGCTGAGACTTTGGCATCGACAGTATGGGCTTCGACACCGTTTCCTGCCCAGCCAAATCCAGGGAAACCCACTGCCAGTATAGCCGGGGAGACCAAGATCAGGGCGTCCACTCCGCCGGGGTCTGCAAGCGCCTCCAGTGCTGCACAGCTACACCCCATTGAGTGGCCCACGAGAAACCTCTGCCTGCCATCTTGCTGGTCATCTTCCCATGAATGGAGCCTCCCCAATTGAGACGAGGGCTGGGTGGCATAGTAGTATGCAAGAATGGGGTTTGAGCCTGAGCGTCTCAGGCCGCGATCTGCAGTTGTTGCCAGGTTTTTGCCTGTACCTGGCACGATGGGAGATGCGACTCCAGCCGAAGGCTTTAAAGCCACATTCGGCACTTTGCCATCCGCCTGTGCACAAGAGAGCCCGCCTGACAGCATGGAATCCATTAGGACTCTTCCGATCCTCCCGTTGAAGCCAAGCGAGTAGGCTGCAACAGCCTGGGGCCTGCGACAAGCGTTGTATTTAGGCAGTGGAATTCCCTGGGAATGAGGCACTGAATGGCAGCTGATCTGGCAGAGAGTATCTCGCAAACAACGCTGGCGCTGCTGCACGATTCTGCTGCACGATCCCAGTTCAACACATGGTGCGGCAATGATGCATGATTTCAGTCATCCAACACAGTTGGAATGCAGAGAGTCGATGCTCAGTTAATATGGGGCAACTTCGACGGTGCCAGACAAGACAGCAACATTCCCTTTTCATGCTGTGCAGCAGCTGGCATGTGAGTAACATTTTCGGCCGGGCTGTGCTTGCACTATCATCAGCCAATATGGCCACCATTCTATGTGTAGAGCGCGTGCTTAGGGCGGTTGAATTATCAAGAGCCAGGCTTGGATTTTACGTTAACGTTTTTGCTTTTACATTTTTCTTCGTAAAAACGAAAATTTGCAAAAGGGCCTATTTTTACGGCTATTTCTATGTCTATACGGCTCTCTGGGACACCCAGATTACACGATGATAGTTGCGTACAATGATCAGTCCTCCGCCATCTCCAGCACCCGTAACACAATGTCAACGTCGCCCTTGGCAAGGGTGACAATGGCATTTAACAAAAACTCGTTTTCTGCCCCTTGCAGGGCGTCTGGCTGCCACTCTCCGGACTCCATTAGTCTGTATGTACTGTCCTTATGTACACCGGGTAGTTTTTACGTCGTATTTACGTATTTTTACGCATTTTACGCGTATACACGTAAATACGATCAGGTTTTACGGGCGTAAAAATCAGGCCTGTAAAGAACGGTTTGACAATCAATCGCAGATCCACAGAGACATACAGATGGAACCATGGACATAGCTATAGTCAGCTATAGTCTGTGCCATCGTCAGTGCGGCCAGGGGCATGCTCAGAAGACACCTAATCTGCTGGCAACAGGGTACCGTGCAGCCAATCGACTTATTGCATAATACCGTAATTCAGCATATTTTACGCCACAGTGGAATGTGCATACGCCCAGGATCACGAAAGAACAAAGGTGATGAAGCACGCAGACAAGAAGGGGACTTGCGAGTGTTATTGGTAGAACTAAGGGCTTGCAAGCAGCACCTGGCATTCATGAGGCACGCACCAAAAAAAAACGATTGAGCCAGCTAAATTTACCAGACATGACGGATATGCACCGCTGTAATATATTCGGTGTTATGCCAAAGAGATTGGAATACAGCTCCTTCGTACTGAGTCAGTATTGCCGACCTTTCGACCCACATTTCATAAAACTATGTTTGCAAAACGCTGGCAAATTCAAGGACATGGCCACAAAGAGCGTGAACGGTTTCCACACATCGCAATTTTAGCTAGGCACATTGTAAGGCAACATAGAAGCGTAAACAGCACAAGCAAAATTAATACGCTGTCATTTAATTCACATAACTTTCAACTCTTTCTATCATTTTCCACTCATGGAGTCAACTTTTACCATTGTGTCCTTACAACACAAAATGGATATTGGTATCATCGACGACATCCACCCACCTGTCTGATATCCCAAAGCCTGGCATGTCATGGGCACTCACCACCGCCCGGCACTGCCTTGCCAACTTCGCTTGGACGTCCTCCCACGTCCACAGACTAGTGCCGAAGCCATGGTACAAGTGCATGGTCCGGGCGGTGCGCCCTTGCCAGCCCTCGACCTTGTGGTGGATCCTGATACCAGCTATGGTACAGAACAGGGAATCACGGTCGGCCAGCTCATCTGCATCCCGCTCGTTCCTCTGTGAGTGAAATATTAGCCAGAGTCAGGGCAGCGATGCAGAAACGCCCATATTAAAATGCTGGGTGCCTGAATGCCGATGGTGTTGGTGAACCCGCTGCAAGTGCGCCACTAGCATTGCCAGGGGGGACCTTCTGGCACAGCAATTCACGGTCCAAATTTGAGCTCATGCAGCAAGTGTGACATAGTGAAGCAGTCCAGCACGAAATTATATGCAGTGGTGCATTGCGAAGTACTTCGCCACTGAGCAGCGATTGGTTGGGGGCATTTCAATCAGTTTGGATCGAATGGACACATCAGAGGCGGATCCACACACTGCTATTTCTTTGCCACAAAGTGGACGGGGCCCCGGGCAGTTTGTTGTGTAGTGGGTGCCCTTATGCGAACCTCGCACTTCTGTACAGAAACAGGGACACTTCTACTTTAACCAACTAACAACTCTTTCAGGTAAATGCAGTGCCATCACGTAAGAAAAATATTACACAAGCAACGCAGTCAGGATAAAACGATCTGCTATCGATCTGTGATCTTGTTTTTGTTTTTGTCCATAATTTGAACACAATTGGAATTATGAAGCAGAGAAAACCTTCTGCCATTGAATTGAAATATTTCTGTAACAAGGACAGCCACACAAGTGGACGGAAATTGTTGAATAATCTAACGTGCCCTGCTCGCAGTCGCACCTGACAGAACCTCTTCAATCCTTCCGCCCAAAAATGCGAGAATGACACTGCCGATAACCAAAACAAGAAGGCAGCATCCACCCAAATGGACCCCGACACGTTTCCCCAGATGCGGTGGACGGCAAAGCTGCCGATAGCTGTGCACAAGTTAATAATCAGCAGCGAGATGAAGGGGTTTATTGAAGGCTCCTTGTGGCGAAAACACTGCCTTTGCACTCCGCTGTTCTTTTTCGATACGAATGCAGCGCCGTTCAAGGCACGTGGCCTCAGGTATCTCTTTTCCCTAGCTGTCTCCTTGCCCGTCCCCTGCAGTCGGACATTAACCTGTCAGGGGCGATTGTACGCGACACTCATCATACCACAAAAAGCAGCTGCTGATTCGGGTGTACCAAATTTGTCCGTTGGAAAGATTTATACTATGCATGCATCTTATGCACAGTTGCACATGGTTTCAGGATGTGCGAGGATGACAAGGTAGCTTGCCCCAGCATTGGCTGGTACCTTCAGGCCAGAGTGCAATTTATTCACTGCGTAGCTTCGACAAGAATCTACAATATGTTGCACGATGATACGCCTGTACACTCATGCCACAGAGACAATCATTTGCAAGTCTGAAGCAACGAAAAGCCATGTTTGGATCCTCACAGGTGACAACATCCAGACATGTGGAGGATTATTCTGAGCATGCCAAGTTATGATCGACTACGTTACGTTCCAGGTATCTGTATTTGCACAAGTTGTTGATATATTCAACAGGGATTAGTCGCAAATTTGCGACTGTTTGAGCCTGTACTTAAATACAGACTCAAACAGGCCATCGCCCGTTCGGAAAGTGTTCGATGCGTCTGCACTCATACATTATCACAGGCTTGGTTTTTACGTTTACCTTTACGTTTTTACTTTTACGTTTTTTAGCGTAAAAACGTAAATTTGCAAAAGGTCCTATTTTTGCGGCTATTTTTACGTTTTTACGGCTCCCTGGGACACCCAGGTTACACGAGGAAAGTTGCTTACAATGATCAGTCATTCGCCATCTACAGCACCGGCAACACAATGTCCAACTTGCCCTTGGCAAGGGCGATGATGGTGTTTAACAAAGACTCGTTTTATGCCCCTTCCAGGGCGTCTGGCTGCCAGTCTCCGGACCCCGCAAGTCTGCATGTACTGTCCTTATGTACACTGGGCAGTTTTTACGTTGTATTTACGTATTTTTACGCATTTTTACGCGTAAAAACGCAAAAACTGTTTTTACGCGAAAAACGTAAATACGATCAGTTTTTACGGCGTAAAAACCAAGCCTGCATTATCAAATAATGATAGTAAAGTGTTCCAAAAGAGGCAGAATCCGTTCCACGTGTTTCCGCAGGCGAAGACGCATCTTCGCAGGGACCAGACGGGGTTTTTCAAACTGCGAAGAAGCTTATATTCTGACTGCTGAACTCAGCCCTACGGCCTGCGAGGTACCACGGCACCAAATGCACCACCGATTCTTGAACTGCCCGCCAACATGGGGCATTGGTACAGGTCGACAAACCGCCGGCCAAAGTGGAGCATACTGTGAGCAACCCGTGCCGAGACCATACCAAGAGCTGCCACACAGGTGCGCGGATTGATTTGAGAACAGAGACGGTGGCCCATTCGGCACGCCACCACCACCCATGACCGCAACCACCCCCTATACATTCATGCATCCGACATCGCGCGTGACCGTGACTGTTGGCCAGCCACGGGCGGCTCATTGGCCGAATGCGCTGCCGCGTGGCCGCACGCCACAGCGTGAGCCAAAAGCCAGCACCACCTCGAGCCGGGCTCCCCCTGCGCATCCTCATGGGGATGCCCCACGAAGGCGGATTACAAACGATCGCACCCATGATGCGACGGGCCCGGCAGCCGCGCCCTCATCCGCATGGGACCGGCGCTCAGGCACCGATTCCGCTGGCGGTGCCAGGCGTCTCCGCTGCGCCCGCGGCGGGCGGCGCCCTGCCAGTGCGCCGCTTGGCACCCGCGTGCGTGGGGTGCGCCGCTCACACCGTCCAGGGCCGACAGAGAGGTTCGCTATTCAGTCGAAGGCTAAGCGTCACCGAGAGCGCCGTTTCATACCCGCATGGTTGCCGATTTCGTTGCGCCCCGATTTCGAGGCGAGCCGACGAGGCCGCAGGGAGCCGGGCCCGCCCCCCGGCCTCGCCGCCGGACTCCACCGGCGCCCTTCTCGCCCCGCCGGCTATTGCCGCCGCCGACCGGCGCTCCTCCCCTCCTTTTTCCGTCTGCAATGGCGGGGTGGGTGCGTCGGAATATATGGGTCCTGAGGTGATGGCCATGGCGATGCCAGCATCGCTGGGTCCTGTCAATGTTCCCGGTGGTGTGCGTTCGTACAGGGAATGGGGAACGCGATGGCGTCACAATGGCACAACAGGGGTCCGAGGTGGGCAATGGCTTTCCGGGTCCGTCATCATGAAACGTTGTCAAGCGAGCTGCTGCACAACAATATTACCCAAACGCACAACAATGACACCAACATGCTGTGCGATGCTGGATGCTGCCAGGTGCCAATGTTGTGCAGAAATATCGTGCGACATCGGCGCGGTGACATTTTGGGGTCTGTTGTGCACGCGGTGACGCTGTGCATAATGCGCAGTTACGAACTCTGGCATGAATTCAAGGGGGAGCGAGTCTCAATCCCAAGCTCGGCTTGGGAGCACAGTGGGTTCCCGCAACAGCCCCTACCTGTGAAGAGTCAAACACGGGGCGTTTCGGGGGCCTGGATGGTGGGATGACTGTACTTAAATGTATTGTTGCATTATCTACTACATCGTACGAGACTGAAAATTGTTTGCCAGATGGCTGAATGCCCAGTGCCAATAAGCCATTGGGCATATTGTTGGCTGCCGTAAAGTCAATTTAGACAATCGCCTTGACGTTAACTGTGGCGTTTGCAGATCTACAAGTAAGTTATTGCATTCATCCAAAGCAGACCTCGAACATGATGCCCATCATATTCCATTCCGATGCATTGCGCTTCGCAATGGATTTAAATATCCCATTACTACTGACCTTGGGCTTGCGCCAGTCTGTCCGTCCGTGCGACGAACCGGTGGCCAAGAAGATGCTAGCGCAAAACGAATTCCAACCATATGTGTACGATGTGGCGTGTGCGAGACCCTGTCGGCTCCCCTCTTCACCAAGGAACTATTCACCAAAGAGAATGTCTCGCACACATTCTCCCACAGGGGAAGGTAATAATCTTTTGCGTTGCCAGAAGCAGGTACCGCAGTGACAATGGGCATTGTAAGGAAACTCAGCATTGAGATACATTTCCAAGCCCCAGAATTGCTGTGGGCCATTCAGTACCGAATGGAGCGTCCCAGTATGACCAAGGCTGTGGCGTTTCGCGAACACAGCGGCCACTATGGGGGCAGAGGGCCGCACCGCTGGAGCCAGTGCCCTTCACTGGTGAGAATGGTATTCAGATCTGAATATTGGCATGCCCATCACGGGACGCGCTTGAGGGGACCGCAAAATCGTGCCTGGGCCTGTGCACAGTCGATGTTGCAATGGAATCGAGTTTTGCCTGTATGTGGTGTATGTAATACGCCAGCATATAGTGCATATATTGTGGTGTTATGCAGACATACGTCGGCCATTTTGCTTTATCGACCATGCCGTCATACGTATGACAGCGTGGTATTTGGCACCACCGGGATACTGAAGTTCGAATTTCAGAAAAGCTGGGCACCTTTCCCTGGCTGCTTTCGTAGAGAATGCTTGTGAATTGTGCAATGCAACAACTGCCCCCGTCCTCGGCCAGTCCCTTGGCAATAGTTATGTGCGGCCCAGGGCAGGGCACTGAACATATCGAAGTCTTCGTGGATTCAGCCGTGATGAAGACTTGCACAGCATCTTGGAACGCCAGCCATAGACCACTGCCACGCGTTCACGAAGGGCATGTTGGTGTTTCGCACAACCTCTGTACTTTGCATAGCACGATCATCGCCAACGCTGCTTGACCTGATGCACAAAAACATACCCTGCTGCGCACCACAGGTCGTTGCCGGTCCGCAACGATCCGTGATTGGTGCTCCGGGAAACAAGGGCTCCCTGTGCTTGCTAACACGACAAGGAACAATGGGCAGTAGGTGCCACAGAACAGTTAGCAGGGATGTGAACTTAAGCCGCAAATCATATAGTACTTAGACGTCCGTTGGTCAGACGGGCGTTTCTTTGGCTGAGCATTGGCTTTACTCCTGGCGTACAAGTCCCAGAGTCTGGATTTTCGCAAGGAATGTTTGATCCAGTCAAATTGGTGATTGCGCATTTTGGCGCGCCTCCCGCAATCGAGCAAAAGGACAACTGTAAATGAGCGAAAGGAAAGCCCTCTAAAATTCTAGCAACAAGAAAGACTTGGCTACAATGAGCTGCGCTCATGTGCCCCAAGGAAGAGCCTTTCATTTGATACGCAACTGCATTCTAGAGCAGCATGCGTTTCATACTTCAAACAAATCCCTTGAAACTGGGACTGTACTCGTCAGGCCCGGCTCCCGTCCAGTACTTGTACAAACACTTAGGTCAATGGACCACAGACAGGAAATATGTGGTGGCCTTGCACCCTGGTCATAGTGAAACACCTCTGCCCCTCAAGGGCAATGGTAAATATTGCATCCACTGCTTCAGCCACGCCCCTGCCTAGTGGAGGTGGACGCGCTTGTTGTACAGTAGGACAATCGTATTACCTAACAGAAAGGAACCAGCACCATGCCTCGCATCAGCGCAAAATGTCCACCGATGAGGTGTGCAACGCACCGCGCTGCAGCATTTCGATCGACCAGCCATTCGAGGTTGCTCTGCACAGATCCCAACGAATGGTTCTGTCAACAATGGATCCAAACTGCCTGTTTGCGACGCAAATCTAATATGAACTTGCTTCGACCCTATCCAGCAAGCACAACAAGCACGGCTGAGCAGCCAAATGCACTATTTTTGTACACGCATGAGACAGTGAATGCGTACAAGTTTCCCGCCCACAGCTGCCAACTGTGGTTTAGATCTTCACGAGTGAACAACACGTCCGTTAGCCCCGATACAATAGGTCAAATGGTCATAGTTTAGCATGCTTTCAGAAATACGCTGCACACGGTAGCAGAAGGTCATACATTGTGTTGACAAGCAGTTCCACCCACGTGCTTATTGCCCAGTGCTTGTTCAAACGGGATGTTTGGTCATCAACCCCAAGAACAATCAATGAGCACGTTGCCTGCAAAGCCCGCAAAGGAGGCTGGCAAATAAACAAGGGCACGTTGGGACCTCTGTATTTGCGAATGGCGTCCGACGTCCCCTGGTACGCGAAAGGGCATTTTTGCCCTGTCTTTGACACATCCAATCAAGGAGGATTACGCAATACCCACAGCGGTCATGTGCACGGGACAGTGCATCTCCAATCATGCGCAACAGGGCGCACCTAGCGCCGAATGTGATTGCGTGCAAGAGCCCTGCTCTTGTCAACTCTGTTTCAGCTCCAGTGCTCCTGTGGCCTTCCTTGTGTATTGTCACCCACGATCCAGCAGATCTGATTGAGTAGTAGAGAGCCCTGGGCACGACTGATGTCCCTTCTATACAACCTATGAGCCAATGGCCTTGGCTCCTGCTCTTGCCCGAGGAAGACAACACGATATTCCACGGTCGCTCTGCTCTGATTGCCTTTTTCAACACTGGCCAGTGACATATGCTACATACACATTGCTTTTGCATCCCCCTGCAGCAACTGTGGAAGATTCGCTACAGCAAATCTAACGGCACACGCGACTACATTTCTGGCTGCTGCGAGATCAACAATCTGCGCCATTCGTTGGGAATGTCATAGCAGCGTTATATCCAGAAGAGAATGCCCAGCACGAATGTTGGACCACCGGGGGCCCCCCATAGCAAGTCCCCAACTTGTGGGCCCAAGGATGGCATTGCCTGTGGCTCGACTGCCACTTCCGAGCCCTGTTTCTGCTGTCCTGATTTCGCGTTGTTCAGAAGGACGGGCGCAACCTGGTTAAGAAGCGATGGAGGAAAGCTGTGCGATGTTTTGTAGGATGCTCAGCATCCATCAACATCAAGCAGCAACGAATTAAATCATTGTTGTCATTCTGGAGAGCGTATTGAAGGGAGATGTTGGTTCTGAGCCTCCTACCACTGAATGTGAACACCGCTGCCACCGTGCTGAAACTGTCCTACTGTCCTGCTGACCACGCCTAGAGCTTGCAGTGGAGATCTGCAACCGCAGAAGGTTGGTAGTTTTCGGTAGCCACTGTCTGCAAACATGTCCTCGAGTTCACTTTGCACACTTTGCACACTTTGCAGTAACCATTAACAATCCCATCTCGTAGCCTCGCTGTCGCCAAAATGGCCTTGGAGTTCAATCCATGTGGCAAGCTGCTTATGGTGTCAGCAGCAGTGCGTATTTGTGGCTGTGCGAGGACAGACTCGATGCTACCTGTTTAGTTTCTCCATTTGTTCGTAGCACTCATTAGCAATGAACACGCAACGAATCTGATGGCCGCCCTATTATTCCATGGCTTTGGCACGAACCCATGGTGACATATGCAGCACTCCATGATTCTGTTCTGGGTGCAGAGAACTGACTGCAAAAAGTGGCTACAGAAGAGCCATAACGGCTGGCACCACTGGAAATGTAGTCAACCGTTCGGAAGATATTACACTAAATATCACTGAAATGTTCATCGTCTCCTCCCAGGCCCTCTTTGCCCTGCTGCTGCCCCTCCCTCCCCTCCTGGTCCTTCTGCTCCGGCAACGCTGCCCAGGACTTGCATCAGCTGAAGGAAGCAATCAAGCGTGTCAGAGAGGAAGCAAAGGCAACGCTGAAAACACAACAAAGTAAATGCAGCGACAGAGCATTAGCACTAGGTTCTCATGAGCCATGTGTTGCACAAACGTATAGTAAGAGATGCGCTACCATTAACCATGAACAGTTTGCTGCGAAATTAGGACCTCGCTCGATTTCACCGCACTGGCGACAGCATTCCCACAAATTCGCCAATGACCTCGGCCTTTACAGACAACACAAAGGTCCACAAAGGATGCTGCAGTCCGCAAGGCCACGATTTCAGTGCTACTGCCAGCAAGAACATTTGTCTTGCTGACAGCAGCAAATCCACTCAAGGGCGACAAGGGTTAGATTGATTAATTTGTGCTGATGATAACAGAGTTTGGACTTCATGAAGGCGCATTAGAGCTAGGGAGCCACCAACAAGAGACACGAGGCAACAGAAAAACACCAAGAAGCAGCAGCATCCAACAAACATTATTCCATCACTGCAGGATATTCTTGTGCCATCAACATCATCTTCTTGCACCCTACATCCTGGCACACAATGGGCCATTCCCGCTGTGGGTGTCTATGAAATGTCACCAGCTTCAGGTGGCCAGGGCAGTGACAGGAGGCGATTACTGTAACCTTGACAGTTTGGCATGAGTGCTTGCACCTATCCACCTGCCCACTTACTATGACACCGCCTGCCAATAGGAACATCCAGTTCTTTTCCACCCATGTCTTCTCTTTCTTTCCCTTCCGTCTGCCTGCAACACCAGGTGGCTTGTCCACACCAGCTGAAAGATCGCCCTCTGCACAAGGGAGCAACACAGCAAGCAGCAGTTACAGCTGGTAGTCCCCAAAGTCTTAACACCTAGTCACTGTGTCCCTGCCTGTGCCAGATATTGTATTTTGACAAGAAGGAATGCTGGCACACAATCGACACACCCATCCTGGATCAAGGGTTGTTGTCAAGATGGCGCAAACAGCCTGTGCTGTGCCAAGCGGAATTCCCATCCAAGCAAGACTGCAGGCATCAATGACAGGATACGGTGTGTCAATGCGGATATAGGCAGATCGTCCAATTTGCAGCTCATATCCCAGGAGCATCTGAAAAGCGTGTACACTTCTAGGTACTCAACTGGCCACAAATACTTCCAGCATGACTGAATAGTCCCTGTAGCATATCAGTACCTCTGGGTTTGTCCATAGACACATCCCTTTGTTCTCAGTTTACAATTCATGGCGGCAGATGCTTGTGATTTGACACAATGAAAAACTCAAGAACATCAAAGCCAGCAAACAAACTGGTGTCCTTATGCTTCTTCATGTCCAATGTACAAAAAAAAAAGTGCATCGTACCAAGTCCAACAGACTTCCTATGCCACTGCATACACTGCTAGAGGTGCCATCACTAAAGTTGACATGCATGAAATGTTGAGGGGCGACCAGCAAACAGATAAAAATGTTTCTCACAATGAGACTTCTCCTACGGCTCTAATCTGGCTGCAAATCTGCAATCATGGATCATAGCAGGACACACAAGCACAGCAGCTCCCAAACCAAGTGCCCCATGTGCTCAAGATCAGAACACTGACCACCAAAACTGTGTGGGTGGGCAATAAACTGGCTTATGGATGACAAAAAAGTTTGTAGGTTGGGGTTGACTGCAGCAGCCAATGTGACAATGCTTGAGCCACATGAGTTTACGCTGAAGTGTACTGCCACAATGATTCCCAACCACGCCATCTACCCATCGTATAGTCACCTTCTTCAATTGCTGTTGCAATATCATCCATTGACAGTGTTGGCTCTTTCGATGGATATCGGTACAGCACTGTGGTTTCTTCACTGAATGCAGGTGTGACCCCCACGGTCGAGTCCATGCCATCTAATGGATCACATCGTCCGTTCGCCGGCTGGTAGTCCAGGCCAACAATACGGTTGTCCTCTGTGAGTTCAAGATGCAGAGACTCCTCAAAACCAGATTGTGCAAGGCAGCGGGTTCGCAGGCTTGCCATCACATATGCGCTTCCTTTGTTGATGGGGTCGCCAGGCAGCCGAATGCGATAGTTTCTGCAGGTAACATCGCCCAAATGGGAAATGAAGAAGCATGCCGTGAGTCAACATCTGCTGCCAGGCTGACATGGCAAGATAAAAATTGGGCTGCGAGCATTCCAGTGCCCTCGTGGTGGCCGGCCACAAATCTGTACAGTATGCCTTTCTGTCTTCATTGAGCAAACCACAGTGACAGATCCC
This sequence comes from Ostreobium quekettii, assembly GCA_905146915.1. Lineage (NCBI taxonomy): Eukaryota > Viridiplantae > Chlorophyta > Ulvophyceae > Bryopsidales > Ostreobiaceae > Ostreobium > Ostreobium quekettii. The sequence goes on along the minus strand of CAJHUC010000954.1, from coordinate 5,791 downwards.
AAAGCAGCTGCAGAGCATACTGTCGACCGGAGGAAAGCACGAACAGCATGTATTTGTGTATTTGTGCAATTTCAGCCAACAGAACCTCACCTGTCCTCCTCCAAAAGCACCTGGATCTGTTTCACTTCTTGTTTGCTGAGTTTATTGCGTGCGAATCTCAGCGGGCCCATAATCCCTCCCTGGAGAAAGAGCACACTTCAGCTTTACCACTTCCCTGCCCTGGTTTTCCTGGACTGGGGTTCGCTTCCTCGCCATAGGCAGCAAACCGTGAGCCAGATCCACCTTTGGCCGGCAGTCCACGCACCCATTGGGCATTCTGAGCGGTCGCACGTTCCCTTTCTCTGCGTTCACAGCTCCCCAAGGCACTGTCGACTCCCTGCAATCCCCCGTCAACTGGCGCACAACGCGATGTGGCAGACAACTCTTGATCACCCGGGGGGGTGGTCACTGTGTGTCCTCCTTTTGTTAGAAAGGCGACCGTGGGTCAACCCCGAGCAATCCACCCCACCAGCAGGCGGGCAGCGTCTCCGGCCCCTCATCGCCCCCATCACCACATCGCGGACGCACTGACTGTTCTATCTGCCCAGTCGATGCGAACAGAATCGAAACAAACAACGGTCCAACTAACTATGTCATGCCAATGGCCGGGCTGTCGCCCGCAGCGCTCTCAGGCAGCGCAGCCGCGGGCATGCGCCGATGCCCACGACTGCGGCAAGGTGTGGGCTGAGGCACACCTGGCGGGAGATCTCGCCTATCAGCACGCCAGCAGCCACGAAACGTCCGTCCCCCAGCGAGTGCTCCACCGGGATCTCCACGAGACTGGACGCTCGCGAAACGGCGGCCAGGGAGAGGGCGCTCAGCCCGACGGCCAACAGGCAGGGCCAGAGGCCCGGAGGGACAGCCATGGGCGCTTCAACAGCGGCGCTGTCGCTGCACTCTCTTAAGCACTGCAATGCACGTGGCGACCTGTCCGACACTGGAACCCAGCCTTCTTTGGGCGCTTTGGGGCTTTTTGGGGGGAACTGTTTCTGGGGTGTCACTGAGGTTGGTTGACTAGGCACAGAGGCCATTAGTGCCTTGGGGTCCAGCGGGGGAATCTGTTTGATGATAGATTTGACAGCTACGCGTCAGCGCAACGTCCTCCCGCCAAATTTTCCGAATCCGTGCTGTGTCCCGCCACCGCGTATCGCCTCACCCCAGGGGTGCGGCACAGCCCCATAAAATCGCCGCCGGCGGCCATGGCCCCATTGTCGACCGAGTCAACAGGGCAGCGCGGCGGCGGGCGACCAACCCTTAGGCAACCCTCTTCACCGAACGGGCGCGCACCCTCTGCTGGCACCGCGCACGGCGGCGCGCGGGTCCTCCCGCCAAATTTTCCGAATCCGTGCTGTGTCCCGCCACCGCGTATCGCCTCACCCCAGGGGTGCGGCACAGCCCCATAAAATCGCCGCCGGCGGCCATGGCCCCATTGTCGACCGAGTCAACAGGGCAGCGCGGCGGCGGGCGACCAACCCTTAGGCAACCCTCTTCACCGACGGCGACGGGCGCGCACCCTCTGCTGGCACCGCGCACGGCGAGTGCAGTCACTCGCTTGCCCCCCTTTCCCACTTCCCCCGCCCTTTTCCCTACAGAGGGCTTTGGAGCCCGGCTTTGGCGCAGTAACCAGCAGCTCACCGCACAGGCGCCCGGCATGAACACCCCCGGCCCTGGGCCCCAGGCCCTCGGGCCGCCGAACCAGGATCTGCATCGGGGGCCTCCCTGGGGCCGCCGGCCGCGCAGCGGCGGAGGGGGCATGCCTCCCCGCCCGCGCCCGCGCCGTTTCCGCGGCCAGCAGGGGTTCCGGAAGAGGAGCGGGCGCAAGTGCCGCACCGGCCGGCGGGCATGGGGGCGGAACGGCGGCGGCAGACGGCAGCGGCGGCGGCGGACGGGCGGGAAGGAGCGAGACAGCGGGAGGAACAACCTGGTGGCGAGCACGGGGCAGAATTCGGAGATGGGCAGCGGGTGGTGGCAGAGGTCGACGTCGCACCCCGTGTGCCCGCCGGCGCCCCTGCACGAGCCGCAGTATTTGAAGGACACCGCAGGTGGGGTGGGAAAAAATGGTGGGTGGATAGGGGGGTGGGTGGGGATGGGGTGGGGGGATTTTGTGCGTGGCGCTTTTGGGCGCCGTTACGCTGCCTCCGGGGAGTCGATCGACGGCAGAGGGCTTGTGTCTGGAGGGGAGCGTGGGCCATGGCCGCGTTGCCGGCTGCGATCGGCTGGCTGTCAAACTGTGTGGGGCGCGATTTGCGCGGAGTGTGAACGGAGCGAATCTTTTATTTGTGTGCTGACCTTGTGTGCTTTCGCGGCTGCCCAGGGAGCTGGAGATACGACCGGCCGGCCCCCTCCGTGAACGGAGGCGTCGGGTCGGCCTGCAGAGACGAAGACTCCTGCGGGGCGTCCGGCCTGAGCTACAACTTCGGCGGCCGATCCCTGGGGCCAAAGCCGGCCCCTGCCTGGCGGCACCCCGGCCGCTGTGGCGTACCAAACGCAGCCCCCGGCGGAAAACCCGACAGCCTGAACCGCCTGTTTGGCCCCCACCCTTGCCCGTTCGATCTGCTCGTAGAAAGCGCCCGCTGCGGCGGCGGGTTGCCCGACGGCATACCTCCCATTGCCATGGAAATCATCAACAACCTGCAGCTGGAAAACCAAGACCTGCACCTGCGCGTGAGGCAGCTCGAGGCCCACGTGGGCCGGCCAGCCGACCGCGACACGTGCTCGCAGATGGACGAGCACCTGCCCGACGCCCTGCGGGACGAATCGTCGCAAATCGGGGTGGCCAGCCAATGCTAGCGGTGCCCCGCGGCGTTGCTGGCAACCGGGGCGCCCCTGCACCCACCCTCACTGTCCCGGGCAGGGACAGGGGGCGTGGGTGCAGAGGGCTGCGCGCTGCACCTGACCGCGCGACGCGCCCCGCTGTGCCGGCAAGGCGCTGCCAACCCCACCAGAAACGAGGAACAATATAGAGTAGGCGGGAGGGGGTCCGAGCCGACTGCGACACCCAACCAACTGTTGTGGTGGACACAGCCGCCGCACTTGAGCGCACCCGTGGCGATGGCAAGTGCATTGGGAGTTGTTGTGGCGTGGGCGCTGTTCCCAAACAGCAGTTTTGTGCATGGTTGGAACTGTACGCGGAGAGGCAGTTCGTGCTTTGAAGGAACACGGTCTTTACTTAATGGACGGGGATATGCACACAAGGGCGATGCATTTGTATCAAAAAACGGTTTTATTATCTGTCCAGAAAAGACGGAGGGGCCAGCGCACCCACCCATGGGGAATTGTGTCGCATTCTGCAACTGTTTGTATGTTTCCAGCAACAACATCCCAGTGGTCACCAAGAGAATGTTGGCATTTTGAAAGTCACTCAGGGGGGCTCGCCTCCAGTTTAGCCGAGTCACGCAGTTTTCTTTGTAGGCAGTTGTTGTGGACGACTGTGTCTCATTGCACGTGAGAGCCGTAAGCGCCAAACGAGGAATCTACTCTGTTCTCCATCCTGGGTGTGGCTTCATGACTATGTAGCTGCCATTGCTGCTGATTTGCAGACACTGGAATCCTGGTGCTACCTGGGCGAGATGCCAAATAAGCACAATTTCACTGCCATGTTCCATTTATGGAAATCGTGTTTGTTGCTGTGGTGTGGACATCATTTTGCTGGCACAACGCGTTGCTTTCATAGGGTTTCACAGAGAACCCCAAACGGAGGATGGCATGTTCCATGCGATGCCATATTGCCCCAAAATAATTGGACATGTATAATGTAATATGTACGTGAGCCGCAGAAGTACCGCGGGATCAATGATCTTGTGAAGGTTAACCCGCTAGATGACCCAAGAGCCATCAAATAGATTTTGAAGGGAAGCCGGTCATCACAGGCCGTTCACAGAAAGTGAAGCCGTGGAAGCAACACGCAGCTTCGTCATCGCCAACGGCTCAAGCGTGCATCTTCTGGGACAGCACCCTAGTGGCGGCGCCTGGCGACGCTGGGGACTTGGACACGGATGGCAGCAAACGAAGTGGGGCGCCCCCAACACCAGAGGGTGCATTTGAACGTTTCCCGATGTCCATGTTTTCAAGGATCTACATTGGTGTCCAATGTCTTGAATGCAACATCTCCTTTAGGACACCTCACCGGACTTCCCACAATTTGCCAAGTAAAGCATCACGTCTTCAAAGCATCATGCCTTCGAGCAGCCGTCAGGCGGTAGAGCTTCACTTTACATTATAGCATGCAGCTTGACATATGGAGCAAGACCTCTTTTCTACATTTTATCCAAAGGCTCAAAGGTTCACACCAGCTCGATCTATGTGCATCGACCTTTCACTCAACTTCCCACACGTGAAATTATCAGTAATCGTGGTAGCTACCTTTCTGCTATAGCAAACTGATAACGACCATTGAGTTTTCCATAGCCGCTCAGCCCCGTGGTTCCGGCTGTGGTCACTGGGCCCAGTGATTTGAATCCCTTGGCAAGAGACTTCAACATAATCCCCTAACGCACAAGTACATGAGAGCAGTCCGTCTTTGCCGAGGGTGCCGTATTAGTGAAGTGTTGAAAAAACTTGAACCTGATGATTGAATTTTTGGACATTCAGGCCATGCTTCATCATTCCAGCTTGCCCTCACATTAACCCCAAAAATGTTAGACAGTGTCCTGAGATGTGCAATGCTGCTCCACTTCTGTCTTATTATATTCCCTTTCTATCAACAACGGATGCAGCTGCCAAAATTGTGCTGCATTCCTGTTTTGGACAAATCCCTTTGTGCCATTGCTGACTTCATTTGGCATCGTCTCACATGACTGCCCTGGATGCATCCTCGGGGCAATCTCTAGTAGTGAGACTTCTGGCCACAGCGCCAAATACATCCAGACGAGCGCTTCAAAGGCGAAGATGAACTGCACAATAGGAGCCACCACGTGAAAACTCTAGTACGAATCAGAAGCAATGCACGAACGTGTCAAGTGACGCGAACTGTAGGTTTCCGACTAGAGTGTTCCTTGTTAGGGTGGCGGCCATCAACTTGTGGCACGTGTACAGCGAAAATTTGGAATCGCGTGCCTCCATACTGACTGACACATGTGAATGTTGGAATGAACCGCTTTTGTGCATGGCTAAAACCGTGGACTATCAGGAAAATTCATGAGAAATGGGAAAGAAATCATAGAGCGACAAACGCACCTGCGTGCGCCAATGTGCGGGTTTTCGATCTCCTTAACTTGGAGAGGGGCCCCAGCAAAACATAAGACAGTCAGATTTGGAGTAATTGCACAGACGCTGCAATCCATGGAAGACGAGAACCAGCCACAGAAATCTCCGTTCCGTGCCAGCAAATTCCAAAATGTCCATAATCTCTCATCAGACATCGTTCCCTGGTCAGGAATAGAATCTTCTATCAATGGCCCCATTTACGAATGGGAGGAGCAGTACCAACGTAACCCAGCGGACAGAATGAGGGAAAAAATAATTGCGTTGCAATTCTGTGATGCGACAAAATTGCAAACTGCAGCACAGGGTGCGTACGTACGTTCATTGTCCATTGGGCCGCGCAAACTTCGTGGCCAGCACTGTGGGAATGTTTGCATCCCTTCATCAGACAAGTATTATTCATTTAGGCCAAAACTAAGGGAAAGGGTTACACACTTATGTGGTGGCGCTTGCAACTGCCACAAGCAGAGGCCCCGCAGCGCCCTTGATGGCCGGGAAACAATTCAACGATCGATTGTAGCTGATACAAAATTTGCGGAAGGTTTCCCAG